>LGSM01000156.1:0-64333 GCA_001314345.1 Phytophthora multivora | reverse complement strand
CACCCACCTACAAGGACATTGTTCGTCAGCTTGGACAGCTAGCATCGCAAGAAGTCGCAGCGTTCCTGAGCACACGAGGTGTACCGTCAATGGGGTGCAACGCTGTGCTCAAGACGCTTCGTAAGCTGCATCGCGAGGGGTGCCTGAACGACCGCATCATCGCCTATCAACAGCGACTCGCCGTCGGTCGCATCGTAGATCCTGCACCGAGTCACTACCAGAGCGCGCTCAAGGTGCTCCCGTAACGCAACACGGTTTCCATTGCTTTGCATTTGTAGCAGCCGCCTCAACTGGTACTGCTGGCTGAGATAACAAGCATTTTAGGTTAAATATATCGATGGGTGGAATCGAACCACCACCTTCCCTTTTGGGAGCTCTTCCGTTGAGCTACATCGATGGGGGTTAGCACAACAACATCGCAGGGGTACTCATCTGGGTGCTCGACGGAGAATTACTGTGCCTCGGTAACTTTGCGGCCAGGACAACCCTCTTAGGGGCACCGATGCTCGGTGCACCCCCCTCAATTCACCCTCCTGGGTGGTCAATCGAGCACTGACCTCGCAGGGCAAAATGGCGCAGTTAAAATGCTCGTGTGCCATTCATTTGTCGTCGTAATTACCTCTGCCACCTATCAACGAGCCAATCAAATACTTTTACGAAACCTCCACAAATAGGTGTGATATCAATTCTCGCGAGACACAGATGCGTCGGATGCAAGTCGGAATTGCACTGACGGTCGGAGTCGTCACGCTATGGTTGCGCTATTTCTTGTTGTGTTGTCGTTGTATGGTTGCGGTAACGCCGTTCGTTTTAAGTTAAGGTTCATAAACATAAACGAGTCCTGAATAAAGTTGGAACCCAGTTCCTTATTCTGATAAATTATCAGAACCACAGTTCTGATTCGGTTTATTTTAGGCGTGTTTTGTATTGTTGCCTCGTCACATGATTCCCAGTCGGGGGCATGCCTTTGACATACCATATTGATTTTTTTTCGGTTGAAAAAGTGTAGAAGAGATCTCAGCAGCTTCTAACTACTAAATTTCAGAGCTTCTGGTGGAGTGTACTTGGTTAGCG
Source organism: Phytophthora multivora (assembly GCA_001314345.1). NCBI lineage: Eukaryota > Oomycota > Peronosporomycetes > Peronosporales > Peronosporaceae > Phytophthora > Phytophthora multivora. The sequence continues at coordinate 63,259 of LGSM01000156.1, read as the reverse complement.
CAATGGGAATCCCAGGACTGCAGGGGACAAAGACGGCGGTCGAGATTGGGTCCTTGCAGTCAATGGGGGTCAGGGTATCTGAAGCATTGAGCGGCCTGCTGAAGCACACGTGAATCGCAGCAAGCCTATTGCTAGCATTGCTGCCATCAATTGGAGCAACCGCAGAGCACAACACCTGCACTTTTGTCTGGTAGAGCGCCGTGATAGCAACCAATGTCGTTTTCGGATCGCTCGCAGCTGCCCACGTGTTTATCGCCTCGGTGGCCTCCTTATAAACTGCTGCAGCTCGCATTGAAGCTCGGAAGTATTCTCGAGCGCTCAAGCCAAAGTCAGATCCACCATTTGCAGCGTAACACAGTCCGTGTTTCTGGAACTCGTGGTTGTACAGTTCGCACAGAGTGCGGTAGGCGGAGGGCTGTGTTGGGTCCACCCACACCTTGTCCATCTCTCCCAGCAGCTCTGGCAACTCTGCAGCGAACTCCAGTGCCTTAAATGGCTGGTTACGGATGGTGTCGCTTACGTTACAGCAGGCGGAAAAGCCAGCGTCGTAGTTGGGCCAGAGGCCGTGGATCGAGAGCTTGCTAGCAGCCTTGGATGGCTCACACACGATGCCGTTCGGGTACTTGTTCACGTGGCGGTGCGAAATGGTGAGATCTACTCCCGCTAGCAGATCTCGGCAGAATTGGGGCAGGAAGAGCAGCTCTAGCAGTAGAAAGTCGTAGTCTCCTGGTCGCTGTTTCTTGGCGAGACACGATGGGTCTTGCGTCGGGCAGAAGGGGCCGGAAGACGAGTGCACGCAGATGTCCACGCACTGCTGATCATCCGGCAACCAGCCGCCTGGGTAGTCTACGGCTTCGACGCCGAGGGCGAGCAGAAGCAGAAGCAGAGACTTTAGTTGCATTAGATCGGATCGGTATCTTCAACGTATTTTGAAAATGATGAGACACGCAATTTTAGCCAATGATTACGCGGACACTGCTGCTTGGAGCTCTGCTGCTGGTCATGGCACATTTGCTCTCTCCTGTTCCTAAGCAGACGATGGTCCTCCGCGTGTCCAGCACTCCCGACGAGGTCGGCGCCTCCGTCGGCCAACTCATCTTCGACCTAAGCAAGCAGGCCATTGCCACGCACGGCCGCTTCACGGTGGCGCTCTCGGGTGGTTCGCTACCCAAGGTGAGCGATAGATATCGTTGAGGTGGATCGCAGGGTGGTAGTGTTGTTGTTAACTGTGTATTTGCATTCTCTAGATCCTTAACAAGGGTCTGCAGGCCATTAAGGGCGACGTGGACTTCTCCAAGTGGTTCGTCTACTTCGCGGACGAGCGCTGCGTGCCGCTGGACCACGACGACAGCAACTACAGGGCCTGCAAGGCGGCGCTCTTCGACTTTGTAGGATGTACCAGTCTCGTGTTGTCCTTTGTCAGTCAACTCAACGCATCCGTTTGTTTTGTTGTATGAAGATTCCTGTCCCGTCCAGCCAGATCTACACGATCGACGCCTCGCTCACCCCGGAGGCTATGGCCGTGGACTACACCAAGAAGCTCGCCGAAGTCTGGGGGGCTGACGTGGTGCGTTTTAGTATAACTTTTGTATCAGGTACATTTGACTAACTGTGCAATTTCTTACTGTTACTACTCGCAGTTGCCTCGCTTCGACCTGATCCTGCTGGGTATGGGCCCGGATGGCCACACCTGCTCGCTATTCCCGGGACACCCGCTCTTGGAGGAGAAGACGCTGTTCGTGGCGTCTATCGAGGACTCTCCCAAGCCTCCTCCGCAGCGTATCACGCTCACCTATCCCGTCGTGAACAACGCCGCCAACGTACGTGTCTGCGGTCCTTTCCCCATGCACAGACAAATTGCTAACTTGACCTGTTGTTCCTACCTTCTTCTGTAGGTTGCGTTCGTCGCCACTGGCGCCGGCAAGGCCGAACTGATCCCTCACATGGTCGGCGTCGAGAAGCGCACGCCGCCGCTCCCTGCCGCCAACGTCAAGCCCTCGGACGGCGTCGTGTACTGGTTCATCGACGAAGACGCCGCTGCGAAGCTCTCGGACGACGCCAGGATGTAGGCAGTGAATTAAGAACGAGCAAGTACAGTACGTACGTACGTCAGCAGCATTTGGATAGTCGACCTGTCGACCTAAAAAAAAACAACGTGGACGTTTTGTCGACTGGGATTGGCTGAAATCTCTCTCTTGACTTTTTGATTCGCAATCTGCACCCCTCATTTTTCAAGATCTCCCATGGCGACCGACAAGCACAAGAACGCGCTGGCTGTGGCCGCCTGCGCCGCGGCGCTCGCTGGTCTGGCGCTGTGGGCGCACAGCAAGCAGCAGCAGCGCACGCGTCTGTCGCGCAAGCAGTTGACGCACCTGCGCTTCGACCTGAACGTGGAGGAGATCGAGGCCGAGACGCAGCGGATCCTCAAGCAGATGAAGCGCGTGGACGACGAGATCGCAGCCCTAGCGCCGACTGCAGTGACGTTCGCGAACACGGCGCAGAAGCTCATCGACTTGGACCACGAGATGCTCAGCCGCGTGACCAACGTGACGTTTTTGGGCCAAGTGGCGGCGGACAAGGAGACGCGCGACGCCTGCACCAAGGCGGACGAGGCCATCGAGGACTTCTCCGTGCAGCGCAGTATGCGTGCAGATGTGTACAAGGCTGTCAATGCGTTGTACAAGAGCTCGTCTTACCAGGTACGAAGGGGGAAGAGCTGGTTCAACTGTGGGAAGCACTGAATTTGGATACTTCTTTTATTTTTTGCTGGCAGAAACTGGACAAGGTTACGCAGCGCTACGTGCACCGCTTAGTGCAGGACTTTGAACGCAACGGACTGCAGCTGCCCGAGGAAAAGCAGAAGGAGGTGCAGGCCTGGAAGCAGAAGCTTTCGAAGCTCGGCATCCAGTTCCAGCAGAACCTCTCGGAGGAGACGATCGAAGTTAAATTCTCTCACGATGAGTTGAAGGGACTCAGCGACGACTTCATCGCTGCTCTGGAAAAGAGCGACGATGGCAAGTATAAGGTGGGGCCTTACAACAAGGGGTTTATTTGTATGTATTCTGACGTGAATGTATTGCTTTAATGCTGTAGATTGCTCTCTCCTACCCGACGGTGTTCCCCATCCTCAACACGAGCACCGTTGAGTCGACACGAAAGGCAGTGGAGTACGCCTTCAACCGCCGCTGCATCTCCACGAACGTCGCTATCCTCGAGGAGATGTTGGAGATCCGCCACAAGGTGGCGCTCACACTGGGATACGAGAATCACGCTGCGTATGTCCTGGAGCAAAGGTAACTGACGTCATTGGTGCAGCCTACACTTGGTATTAGTCCTAGTCTGACCACGCTGGTGTTTTCAGGATGGCCGAATCGCCGGCGAACGTCAAGAAGTTCCTAAACGACCTGGACAACAAGCTCGTGCCTCTTGCCAAAAAGGACCTGGACGACTTGCTCAAGCTGAAAGAAGCCGACTGTGAGCGCAACGGCTGGAAGTTTGACGGGAAGATCAACATGTGGGACTTCCGATTCTACATGGACCAATACGTCAAGAAGCACTGCTCCATCGACTCGGAAAAGCTCCGTGAATACTTCCCGTTGACGCATGTGACGGCGGAGCTGCTGTCCATGTACCAAGAGCTTCTGAGCCTGAAGTTTGTGGAGATTTCGCAGCCCCACGTGTGGCACAAGGATGTTCGCATGTTCGCAGTCTACGACGCCCGTCCCGGCAAGGTCGGCAACCTCGTTGGCCACTTCTACCTGGACTTGTTCCCTCGTGCTGGCAAGTACGGCCACGCTGCCTGCTTCACGCTTCAACAGGGCTGTGCCAACTCGGCAGCTGTCCGTGAGGTACGATTGTGCTGTGAACTGTTATCACCCGTGCACGTCTTAACTCGTTCTTATGCTTGTTCTTAACAGTACCCTGCAGCTGCCATGGTAGCTAACTTCAACGCCCCGACCAAGTCGAAGCCGTCGCTGCTGGGTCACCAGGAAGTGGTGACGTACTTCCACGAGTTCGGTCACGTGATGCACTGTCTGTGCTCGGAGGTGGACATCCCTCGCTTCGCTGGCACGCGTGTGGAGCGAGACTTTGTGGAAGCTCCGAGTCAGATGCTGGAGAACTGGTGCTGGGAGAAGGAGCCGCTGCAGCGTCTGTCGTCGCACTATGAGACTGGCGAGGTGCGTATTCACTGACCGCCTGGATGCTCGTGCTTGTCGTTGGTCTAATCGTTGCTTGCATTGCTGTGCAGAAACTCTCGGACGACCTCATCGCCCGCTTGATCTCGACCAAGAACGCCAACACTGGGCTGCTTAACAAGCGCCAACTGCTCTTCGCCATCTTCGACCAGAGCATCCACTCGAAGCCCAAGTCCAACACTGCGCAGCTCCTCAAGCAGCTGCAGACTGAGATCATGCTGATCGACATGACGCCCGAGACGAATTTCGCTGGTTCCTTCGGCCACTTGGCTGGAGGCTACGACGCGCAGTACTACGGCTACATGTGGAGCGAGGTGTTCTCCATGGACATGTTCGTGTCTCGGTTCAAGAAGGAGGGACTGATGAACCCCAAGACCGGATTGGCCTACCGCGAGCTCATTCTGGCGCGCGGAGGCTCTGTGGACGCCAGTGTCATGCTCCAGGACTTCCTGGGACGTGCTCCCAACCAAGACGCGTTCCTGCTCAGCAAGGGGCTGAAGGTCGAAGCCTAGAGTTGAAGCTGTTGATTGGCCTTACCACCAAAGTCTTCGTCGTTTTGCTGTGTGACCTCGTCGCTTGCTATTGGCTAACTCGTAATAAAAGGCTGCGTCTAAATTCATTGATTGGCTAATGGAATTGATGTAAAACTGATGTACTAAAAATGGAGATCGGATTCGAGAGACAAACAGACAGTCGCCACGTCTTCCTTGATCAAGCAGCGACTTCCAAGCCCAAGCAAGACGATGGCGTTCGAGGCGGCTGTAGTGGGGCTTCCGGGCAATTCCTACGCCTTCACCAACTGCGTCTACGTGCACCTGGACGACTTCATGTCGCTGGTCAAGCAGACGCCCCCGGGGGTCGTCACCAAGGAGGATCTGCGAGCTCACGGTCTCAACGTCTGGATCAACCGCAAGTTCGTCATGGCTGCCAAGCCCCACAAGGATATCCAGCCAGGCTCTGTGGCTGTGGGCACAATGCAGCGTATGTGTGTGGGTTTGCCCCTCAATCAGGCCTGTGAAGTCTCCGTCTACGCCCCCTCCAGTGCCGCCAAAGGTGTCCTCAGTACCGTCACGTTCGAGATCCAGCAAGTGCTCACTCGCGCACAGGGCAACGACCTCCGTGTGGTGGACTGCAGTCTATTGAAGGACGTCTTTGAGGCAGAGTACACGCACCAGGTCTTCGCTTTGGGGCAGCTCATGGCCGTCAGAGTCGACGGTCTCCCACTGCGTCTGCAGTGCATGAACATTGATACAGTGGAGGGAGACAAGAGCAGCCCCGACTCGTTCGCCCCACGCGTGGGCGCGTATCTCCATGGAGCCATCATCAACTTCACAAAGGGGAAAGACGCCCCCATCCGCCTCACCAACCAGTCCAGCGGGATGACGCGCACAGTCTTCAAACCGGATTTCGACTTCACTAAGCTCGGTATCGGAGGTCTCGACAAGGAGTTCAACGACATTTTCCGTCGTGCCTTTGCCTCTCGTCTGTTCCCGACGGACGTCATCCAGAAGCTCGGCATCCAGCACGTGCGTGGCATGTTGCTGTTCGGCCCACCCGGTTGCGGTAAGACGCTCATTGCGCGGAAGATCTCGCAGGCGCTGACTGCCAAGGAGCCCAAGGTTGTTAATGGACCGGAGATTCTCGACAAGTTCGTCGGCGAATCCGAGCGGAAGATCCGTGAGCTCTTTTCGGACGCCCGGAAGGACCAGGAAGAGCTCGGAGACGAGAGCGACGTGCACATTATCATCTTTGACGAAATCGACGCCATCTGCAAGCAGCGTGGCTCGAGTCGTGACGGAACGGGAGTTGGCGACAGTGTGGTGAATCAACTGCTGACGCAGATCGACGGTGTTGACAGCCTGAACAACGTTCTGGTGATCGGAATGACCAACCGAAAGGTTCGGAAGTGTGTTGCTCTGTTGTGAAGTCAGCGTCCATTCTAACCGTTGCTTTTGCACAGGATATGCTGGATGAAGCTCTCATGCGTCCTGGTCGACTGGAGGTGCAGATCGAGATCAATTTGCCGGATGAAAAGGGTCGCGCGCAGATCCTCAAAATCCACACGGAGCGCGCCCGTGATAAAGGAGCGCTGCACCCGAAGGTTATCGCAGACCTGGACAACTGCTTGGACCCGAGCAAGTTCGTGAGCGACGATCCGGACTACAAAAACCTCGTTCAGCGGACCAAGAACTTTTCAGGAGCTGAGATTGAAGGTTTGGTGCGTGCTGCCACAGCCCACGCCCTCTCACGTGGTACCGACGGTCGGACCATGCACGCCATCGCGAATTTCAACCCGGAGATCTCGATGGAGGATTTCACGCTGGCCCTGGAGGAGGTGAAGCCCAAGTTTGGAGCTCCGAGTGATCAGTTGGCACTGTACTACAAGAACGGACTCATCCCGTACGGCAGCTCGTTCACGGACGTGCGTGAGGCGTTGACGCGTGTGATTGAGCAGGTTCGTTCGAATGACAAGACGCCGTTGATGTCGGTGCTGCTGCATGGCGAACGTGGCGCCGGAAAGACTGCGCTGGCCACGTACTGTGCAGTTGCGAGTGAGTTCCCGTTGGTGCGAATGGTGAAGGCTTCGGAGCTCATTTCACGTGCCGAGAGTGGCAAATGCTCGTTCATCTACAACCTGTTCGAGGAGGCCTATCGATCTCCGCTGAGCATCATCATTCTGGACGACATCGAGCGCCTCATGGACTACGTCGGTACGTTAGCTGGAGAGCTGCTGCCTGTCTGTTTGTATGTCTGTCAGGTCTTAACATTTTTTTTTCTTCTTCTTCTTCTACTTGAAGGTCTGGGCCCTCGCTTCTCGAATCTCGTGCTTCAGGCTCTGATGGTGCTGGTGCGCAACCCCGTGCCCGTGGCTGGTCGGAAATTGGTGGTGATCGGTGTCACATCCAACATCGCCGCTATGCAGGCGGTGGAGCTCAGTGACGTGTTCGATTTGTGCCTGGAGGTGCCGCAGCTCACGCAGAAGGACGAACTGGACGCTGTGCTGACCCACACGGGCCTTCCCGTGGCGGACGACCACAAGGACGAGGTGCTGTCGCTGCTGTCGGACCGCCCGATCTCGGTGAAGAAGCTGCTGCTGGTGACGGAAATGGCCAAGGAGGAGCTCAACCGCACGGGCGAGAGCAATATCACGGCGCAGCAGCTCATCGAGTGCGCCTACAAGTTCGTCTAGGCAGGGAGGGGCTTGTCCGTCAATTAGGCTCCACTGACCCAAATCCACTTCAACTGCAAAACAAAAAGATACATTTTACCCATTTTTGCTCCAAATTGAAGTAAAATCATCCCCCATTTTCTTTTTCCGCCATAGTGAACCTCAGTACAAAAGATACCGATTGCGAGACATCAAGCGACGTGAAAATGGCCAAGAAGTCCAAGGGCGGCAAGAACAAGACGCCCACGTCCACGCCCACTGCGACGACCGCCAAGACGCTGGACGGGGGGCCGGACCAGGAGCCGCTGGCCACGGACGAGCAGGCCACAGCCAAGGAGCAGCGGCGTCGCGCGAGTCTCAAGGTCGACCACATGCTGGAGGCCCGACCGGACGCTGAGGCTCTGGAGCAACGCAACGTGCTGCCCACCGCCTCTCCTAATGTTGCGCCGACGCTGCAGGGCGTGCAGAAGCAGCTGCAGCGCAAAATGAGTGCGGACGAGCTGGCGCACAAGCTGGAGACTCGACCGGACGTGCAGGAGCTGCGCGAGTTGTCCATTGTGCACGGCGGAGACGGAGTCGCCCCCAGTCTGCAGGCCACGCAGGAGAAGCTCCAGCGCCAGTTGAACTCGGACAAGGTGCACCAGCACCTGACCAAGCGTCCTTCTATTGAGGAGCTTCGCACTACGGGAGTGCTGGAGACGAGTGCGGAACTGGCGCCGAGTCTTACGGCGACTGCGAAGAAGCTGGAGAGGAATTTGGTGCAGAATCAGGTGTCGCACTTGCTGGAGTCGAGGCCCGAGAAGGAAGAGCTCGTCCACCAGAACATCTTGGAAGGTGGGGCACAGAATTTTTTAGTTTTTTTCATTTTTTTCTTCAAGAAAAAAAGATATACACACGCTGCTATTGTTTTTGCCTTCCAGACCAGGATGCGGCGGTGGCGCCTGTGCTACAAGGAGCGAAGCACCAGCTGGAGCGTCAGTTGAAGGCGGACCAGATCGCGCGCCAATTGCGCCACAGACCGTCCGTGACGGAGCTGGAGGAGAAGGGCATCATTGACGGTGAGGAGGCTACTGCGTCCGACTAACACGAGGTCACGACTGATTCATGGGCTTTCTCGTTCTGCTTGCTAGAAGGGGAGCTGGGCGAGGACGGACTGCCGAAGAAGCGCTCGTTGTCACAGCGCGCACGCTACGCGTTGGCTCTCAAGGCGGCCAGTCGCATCTCCGCAGACAAATTGATCTCGGCAGAGGAGAAGGCGCGGCTGAAAGATTTGATTTTGAGTGACGACGAGAAGGTCGTAGCCGCACTCGAGTGCTACGAGCTGGACGAGGATATTGAAGAAATGCTGGACACGCTGTACCGCGTCGCCAAGGTGTCGAGCTGAGGCGGTTCCTCTTGTTTTCGGGTACTGTGCATGTGTGGCCCTAGCCTGTAATTTCAATTCCGAGTTGGACATGATTCTTGAATGAACGACTCTGCATGCAACCGCAACTTGTTGCTGTTACATCGATCTAGTGTCCATGAAGGCATCCACGCCATCACGAAGGGTACTGAGACAGCAGCATATCGTTAGCACATGTACTGACAAAGTTTGTAAGCGAAGAGATGAAGCCCGTACCTGATCTGCAGTAGTGAATCTACGACACCGAAGAAACTACGGTCCTCGAGTGGCATGGCCTGCGTGGCAGGGGGCTCCGGATGCTGCAGCCACGCTGAGAAGAGCAAAAGGTGGCCATTCATGTCGACGAACTCCTTCTGCAGTTGTGCGACATCAGGCGACGCATGCGGCAGTGACTGTATCATAGCAAACCGTTAGTGTCAAATGCCCAGGAATTGGGTATCACGTTGTTCCTTACCTCCACAAGCGTGTAGCTCGAACGCGGGAAGCTCTCCTTATCACGAGTCCTAAACATCAGCAACATTAGCTTCTTGCTCCTTTTTACTGGAGAATGTTGCACTAAAAGCGCCGTACCAGCACGCTTCATCCTTGAGCAGGCCGTACAGCTCTAATGCCGCCTGGTACAAAGCTTTCTGTCGCTCTTTGGATACCTAAACAAGCAGCACGTAAGCTTGATTCGATGGAGGTAATAATGAACAAACAAACAAAAACGACCTACAGCTTCGACGTCAACATTGAAAAACCAGCCAGGGAGTTCGGAGCCGTTCATGCCAATGGAACTGGCAACACCCGCCGTCGTGGGGCCGTCGGCCTTTTTAGGGCTGGAAGAGAACGACAAAACATCGAGAACCAAAGCCAGTCTGCATGAAATGTCAGGAAACAAATCTCAATATTCACAAGAGCAAGTGACGACGCACTTGGAGCTTTTGGTCTTCAGGCGCTGGAGAGTCGCAATGACGCAGCACTCGGCCTTGTGCGCGGGCCAGGCCTTGAGTTGGCACTCGCGGTCGCAGAACAGAGCTGCGTCGCAGTTGGAGCAGCGCTGGATCGATGGCATTCACACAGTTAGAGGATCGTCTATGGGTAGAGTGAGTGAGTCTTGAGGAGCTGCTCGTACCTTGAGACCACTGGCGTCCTGGAGCTTCTGGCGGCAGTTCTGGCACCCAGCGCCAATCGTCCAGACCTCTCCGCCGTGCTGCTTAAAGTGGTCCAGCAGTCGCATTTCCGCAGCGGTCGTGGCATCCTCACAGAGCTGGTCGTACGTCTTGTTGTCCGCCATCACTTTGTCAATTGGTCTCCACTTATTTAAAAAAAAAAAGGCAACTAACCAAATTTGTGTGTACCGGTATACAAATCAAGTGATAAGGTATAATAATTCAGTTGCATTTTGTATTGGGGAGGAATCCTCGACACTGGAGAGCTCGACAGCAACATTTGTGGCCTCCTTCCTGCTCTGGAGCGTCACTAGCCCCCTCTCCATAGTCGAAGGTCAGTTCTTCACCTGTTTCTATGCGTCTTCGAGCGAATAGAGCAAGACGCGGCACGAATGAGTCTACGCGAACTGCAGCCACCTCCAAGTTGGGCGCGCAGCTGTGGTTGAAGAAGCGGGTGAAGTTGCCGCTCCAAGACGCGTCCACGTTCGTTCGCACGACGTCAAAATGCAGTTCAGAGCTTCCCTTACGAGCCACGTGCTCGCGCAGTGACAGCACGTAGTTCATTGCCTTTGGGTCGTAGCGTTCTTGGTACCGACGCCGCATTTCACGGGACGAGATGAGTTCCCCCGTGTATTCCCCCACGAACGCTCGCTTCTCGATCCGCTGAGCAGCCAACACGCCCCACCCTTTGCCATTGCACTGGGTGATAGCGACTTGCACTTGTCGGCCATGCAGGACTCGTTGAATTGGGTCGTCATATTGGTGCTTGGTCAAGAGGTCCAGCGGTAGTTTGTATCGATCGCTGACAGTGGGGAGTTGGACTGCCGTGGTGTATGTGAAGGCCATGAGCTGCACGATAGTCTGGAGATTGGGTGACAGTAGCTGCACTGGCACTGGCAAAGGCTCCTTCCCTAGCGAAACGTCCTCAACAACAGCGGCGAACCACGTCTTAAGAGCTCTATGAGCCGCTTTGGAGACGCACATGAGCGCCAACGTCGACCCGAAGTCGAAGCACCTCCATAATTCTCTCGGCAATGAGAAGATGAGCCGCACGATGCCCGCAAATGATGCGGCAGTGCGCTGCTTCTTCACATCCATCCTGTCTTTGATTGGCACGATGCCTACATAAGTACAATGGTAATAGAGATAGGCATTGCCTATTTTAGGGATGTGAAAAGTAGATTATCGTTTTAGGGAACAAATAATATTTTTTTCCAAACTCCTTGGTAGTTGCCTAGACATGTTCTTGTCAAAGGGGTTCTTGGAGGCGTTCGCGTCTCGGTCGAACGTCAGTATAGTTGCCGTAGATCATTGCTGTGCGCTTGACTGTCGCAGTTACTTTACTCGTACGCTTATAAAAATAATAGTCTTGAACGGGTTGACACAAATGCAGCTCAGCGGCGTAGGAAACACTCGACGAGGTGCGGAATGGCCTGGCAGCCGTCGCACAGGGCGTCTCTCGAGTGGGGCTCCGTCTTGCTCTTGAGCGCCATGTCCACGAAGGCGTTGCAGAAGCTCTTGAGCACCTTCTTGCGGCGCTCAACGCCCACCGCCAGCTTAACGTACAGCCGCGGCTGGGCCAGCGAGTACAGGATGAAGTGCATGTACTTGCTGCAGTACTTGCAGATGTGGCCGTCCTCGTGTTTGCGCTGCGCGTAGACCCAGGCCTGATACCGCAGGTCGGCGAACTCGGAGAAGCGATGCAGCACCTGGTAGTCCGGCTGCGAGGCGCTGGCCGTGGGCGTGTTGAGCGTCGGAATGCGCGATGTGTGGTGCAGCAGGAAGACGTCGAGCACGTAGTAGACGACGTCATGGCGCTCGACGGTGCCGCTGATCTCGACGCGGTCGATGGTCTCGAGGAAGGAGAGCGGGGCCGCCGCCTTGGTAAACAGCGTGGGCTCGAGCAGCACTGGGATCAAGTGCTGGAGCGGCTGCAGCGTTGACATAGAAGAAGGAGGTGGAAGTTGATCTCTTGGAGGCGAATTGCTTAGTGATCCTTTTACAGCGAAGCCATCTCAAAGACAAGAGAGCTTCAAGAGTGCAGAGTCGAGTGCGCTTTCAGCTGCCGCAGCAACTTCAACCGCGAATGCTGATACCCCGTGGGAGCCGTTACGGTGTTGTCTGCTTGGTTCCAGGGCTGGCACCGCCGATGAATGGGCTTAATCACTTTAATCTGCCCTTAATCTGTTCGAAAAGAGACCACGGCCAAGACGTGGCAAAGGCTTTGACTTCAGGACTCGAACCTGGACACAAGCTGCCCGTTGTTCTTGCCGGTTTGTACTGCCCGCAAAATTTGCAAGAAAACATGATATTTGTGTAAGACGATAAACATTGGGTTTTTAAATATATCCATATACACTAAATGCATTAGACATTACAGGTTTTGAAACGTCATACAAAAATGTCAAGACAATCATCAAGGCCTGAAACTAAAGTTCAGGATCAGGTGCTGAAGATTGTTTTAGTGTCCAAAGGAACGAGGTTTCTATCGGCGCTAGCAACAGCGAACAATGCGTCCATTACTTTAACTCTTGGCTTGAGCTTGGGCTGCCTTGCACGTACTTATAAAACACTGCACATGTAGGCTACAGACAGTATACACATCGCCAGTGAAACGGCTTTAACTTGTCTTTGGGCACTTCAACGTTCTCACCGCCGGCAAAGATAAAGCGCCGGACTCGCCACCTGATTCCCGGACTGCAATTGCACGGGCTCTCGCCGAGCCAAGAGTCCTGCAACTGCAATGCAAAATGTCAGCGAGAGCATGACCCGAAGTTCGAGGTGTCGTCGTACAGGTACGTGAAAGGCGCTGCTTGTCGCTGTCGCTAATTTCGCTGGCCGGTCTGCCCGAACGCGATGCAGTTGCAGTGCAACTTGCACTACAGTGCACGCTAGAACTCGTTGTCGTGGGTGGCATTATCTGCGGGCTTAAACGTTTGCAGAGCACTTACACAAGTTGCACGAAGGAAGAAGGACGCCGACGTCTGTAAGGTCCGAGTATTAACCGATGCAGGACAAGCATAAGCTCCGTTGTACTACAGTAGTAGTCAACAAGAGGCTTGTGTTGTATAGGACAAAGTGTATATACATGTACTCTTCCCGCCGGTGTCCATTGTGCTCCAGACACGCAAAGTGCATGTTGCCGTTGGAAATTGTTTCGTTTACTGTTTCTTAAACGGCGTTAACTACAGTGGGAAGCTGACAGTTTCTTCAAAAGGATAAAGCTGGCAGTCCAGCAATTGGGAGATTGTGCAGTCAGTTAAGGTTTAAACTGCACGGAGCTAACGAGTGTGGACTGCGAAAACTTGCGCTTTCGTTTTCTGTTGAATGAGTGGCTTCACTCTGAGCTAGCAAAGACACGTTAGAAGAGGTGAGATGGGGCTTGTCATCATCGTTTGTGTCGCTGCACAAGTAGCAATTTGCTCCACCTGCTTCATCGTCGGCCCGGCAGATTGCTACAGCGAAGTCCGATGAATTCCAGCAACAGTGTCTTGATCATGCTGCAGAGTCTGCCGAGCACTCGCTGGTGTAGACCAAACGCCCGCCTCACTTCTAATAGCCAGCATCACTTGGGGGCCTACAGATTCGTGTAGACACCAGTCGCGTTGCTGTCGACCTGCCCTTCCATCGCGTTCATCGGAGCTCCTTCGACCGCCTCTTTAGACGTGAACAACACCTTACGGAACCAAAACGCTAAATACACGAGCGCCAGCATCGTGGGGATCTCAATGAGCGCACCCACGACACTCATCAGCGCCGGATCGGACTTGAGTCCGAACGACGCGATGGCCACCGCAAGTGCCAGCTCGAAGTTGTTGCTGGCAGCTGTGAAGGACAGAGCGACGGCCTGCTCGTACGTTGCGCTGAGCCACCAGCTCATGAGGAAGGACACCACGAACATGAACAGGAAGTAGATCAGCAGCGGCACAGCAGCGTAGAGGACCTTTTCCAGATTGGACGAGATGCGGGCGCTCTGTGAGGCGAAGAGCACGACGATCGTGAAGAGCAGCGCGAGGAGGGTGAGGACGCCGATGCGTGGCGTGAACCGGTCGAAGTACCAGGCGTTGCCCTTGAGTTTGGTCAGCGAGTACCATGTGAGTAAGGCGGCTACAAATGGCACCCCCATGTAAATCCCGACGTTCTTGGCCACCTCCCCAATGGCGACATGGATCTCGGGGCTCAAGTAAATGCCCACGTGGCTCGGGAGGTCGTTGATGAAGAGACCTGCGTAAGGCGAGTAGAGTCCGATGGTGAGCACAGAGTTCATGGCCACGATGGCGGCGCAGTACTCGGCATCTCCGCCTGCAAGACCGTTCCAGACCACGACCATGGCGATGCAACGTGCACAACCTACGAGACTCAACCCCGTCATGTATCCGACGTCGTCGTGGAAGAAAGCCGAGGAGAGGAAGAACATGACGAAGGGGCCGAGCACCCAGTTCTGCACGGTCGTGAGCAGTAGCAGGCGCCAGTCAGCGAAGATTCGGTGCACGAGGTTCCACCGTACACGTGTGAGTGGCGGATACATCATGACGAGCAACCCAATGGCCACGAGCACGTTCGTGCCGTCCACTGTGGTGTCGTCGATGAAGTCCTGGATGGCATCAATCTGACCGAGTCCGAGTCCAGTGCCGGCCGCCAACAGGATCCAGAGCGTCAGGAAGCGGTCTAGGAACGAAAGCTTCCCCATGACACTCTTGGTCGGTGCAGCAGTGTCGTCGGAGGGTGAGGCGGGCGCCAGCGGATGCTGTAGCGTTGGCGATTCCAGCATGGAGACTTGGGTATGAGGTGGAGCTACAGGAAATTGAACTGCAGTGGGGAAGGTGCGCGTGCGGGGATATCGTCAAGTTTGCGAGTGAGCGAGGCACCACCTGGAGCTCATTGTGGTGCTGCAAGATGCTCGCCGTTTGACCAGCGAAACGGCGCAAAGAACCACTGCCTGTGAAATCGCATAAACGACGCCGAGAACAGGGTCCTGTGAGATTGGATGATTGACAAACAAGCAGGTTTCATAACCGCAAGAACTGATAATAGCACCGGTTCTGTTGCAAACTGAAGTTCGTGAAATGTCGAGCGTTCTGGAGTGAAGAGGCTGCATAATACGTATTATGTAGGTTGCCGTATACTACTTGGAAATGAAGCTGTCACGCTTGTCCCTGAGGTCACTGCACTGCAATTGAGTCGACTGGGTCGATACCTGCTTCATTGAACATGGTTGCATTGCAAGTTTCTGCTAAAGCTGACCAAGCGAGGTAGCTTGATGGGCAGTGAAACATAAATTCCACCAGTAAAGAAAGCCGATACATGACCATCTTGCCACAAAATATGAAGCTGGTCGGGTTCAGCAGATGCGTTGGCTTGCGTTGAACACGAGAAAAAAGTCAGCCTCAAAATTCAAACGTTTTTCTCGATGAACAGCATGCCGCAAAGAAATCCCGACGGCGACACTCCGGCTACCAACTCAGTGACCGGTTCATCTTGCCACACATTCGTGGGTGGTGAAGGCTCCGGCTCGTCAACCTCGTATCGGATCCTCGCTACACGAGGAAACGCGTTCGTCATGGCCTGTTTGATCTTGGAAAAGTGCTGGCACTGCTTCCTGATGTCTGAAGTCAACGCAGCGACGAGCTGTGAGGCAGCTCGATATCCGAGGGTATTAATCTTGAGATGGTCCAATGTCGTCCAATACGAGCATATGTGGCGGATAATAATATCGCCATGGCGACGCGCGACGTTGGAAGTGAAGTAGCCGCAATATGGGATCATTTCATCTCGCATCTCGTAGGTACGTCGGTCGATCTCCATCTGATGCATGCCCTTCTCTTTCCACCCCGGCAGCTCCACCTTCACCGCTTCTCGCCACTCGCTCACCATTTGTGCCACTTTAGCCTGGTACTTCTCCACCTCGTCGGCGTACAGTTGACAAACTGCACATTTAACTTTGCCCGTGTCTGGATCCACGTACATATTCTCCCAATGGAGGCCAAATAGCGACGTTAATTTACCATTTTGAGCCCCCAAAGCCCCGCTGATCCTGCGTGCAACGTCCTGTTCAGCAGCTTCATGTCCAGCCTCCTTCTTCTCTCTCCTCTCGGGTGGATGCAGCCGGACGATCACCGGTCTGGCAGTATACACTGTAGCAGCGTACTTAAAAGAGATGTAGCTCTGAGGGAGCAGCTTGGTGACCATAAAGTCGATGATAGAGAGCAGCGGGACGTGCTGCCACTGCGGAGTGTCACGCACCGTGTCCTTCCAGTACGTGAGCTCCTTCCCAGCGGCCGTCCGGACATGGCAATCCTCCCAGAGTTCAATAGCCGCTGCAGCATCGTCCTCCTCGTCCCAGTCACTGTCCACCAAACGATCATCCGTCTTCC
The DNA here is from genome assembly GCA_001314345.1 of Phytophthora multivora. Lineage (NCBI taxonomy): Eukaryota > Oomycota > Peronosporomycetes > Peronosporales > Peronosporaceae > Phytophthora > Phytophthora multivora. The sequence goes on along the minus strand of LGSM01000156.1, from coordinate 46,967 downwards.
ACGCAGGCGTGAGGTGCCACCAGTCGGCGGCGCATTTCTGATGGAAGTGCTGGGCGTACCGCGTCTTCTCCAGCGCCGTGGACGTCAGCACGCGGTCGTACCGCAGCCAGCGACTCGTGTTCAGCAGGTTGATGGCCTCGCGCAGGTCCAGGAACTCCACCAGCAACGCACAGGGCAGGCGGAAGAACACGCCGTCCGAGGAGCTACACCGCCCTCGCCTCATTATTGACAAAAAGTGTAAGTGACGCATGGCAGAGGGAAAGGGCAAGTTTATTTAACCAATTACAACTTCACGACCATCACTCTTCGCGGCCGAAAGCGTTGGCGATCACGGGGTCTTTCGGGCACGTCTTGTCGGCGGCGACCCCGACGAACACGGGGAAGCGAGGGATGTTGCCGTTCGTGAGCTCCTGGCACTTGTACACGATGATGCTGCCGATGGCTGGCGGGTTTTCTCGCTGCTCGTCCGACAATCCGCTGGCCACTTTGAACATTTTGCCACTGGCCATGCGGCAACGTAGCGCGCCTACCATACCCGAGTATTTACCCTTGCCGTCTTCATACGCGAGAACTTCCGCTTCGCCGTCGTGGAAGCTCTTGATCTTCAGTAGTGACGACGATCGCCCTTGCGCGTATTTGCTCCCCGGTTCACGGATCATGAGCCCTTCCCCGCCGAGCTTCTCAACCTCAGCGAACACCTCGTCCAGGTGCGCGAGCGACTTGCATTTGGTGTGCTCCACCCACTCAATGCACTTGGATGAAGTTTTAGCCACGATACTTTTAGCATGTTTCATGCGCTCCTCGAATTTCTGGGTCTGTAGGCTCGGAGCGTCGAAGACCTTGTACACCAGCTTTTCCCATTCCTTCGAGCCCTGCGTCTTGGCGATACCGACGGTGAACTGGAAAGCGCCTCGGCCCCCGAAGAGCTCGCCGTCCAGGTCCACATCGTCAGGAAACCCTGCAGTGAACCAACTCGGCGCAGGGTACTCGTTGCCCAAACGTGACAGGAAGATTTTCTTAGACGAGTCCCAGAATGCACGTACACCGTCCAGCTTCTCGCTAATCCACCAGCCTACCGGATCATCCTTTTCCCGCTCCCATTTCTTTGCAAGAAGAACTTTCGGCGCTGTGGTCTTCACAACTGCCCTCGAGCTGCTGCCACCGGCTGATGCAGTTCCACGAGGAGCAGTAGCGGAGCCACGAGCTCGCACAGTCTCAAATTCCTCGCCTAGGAGCTCCTTCAGATGCTTACACGTTCGTGATGTCGGAGGGTGACGCTGGTTCCTCCAAGCTGGACAACTGCATGAATAGGATATCCCAATTCGCTTCACGATGTACGTGGAGCCTGAAGCGCTCTTGATATCATGAAAGGTCCCATCCACAAGAAGAAGTGCGGGTTTGACCCCATTCACAGCTCCAGTCTCCTCGTCGTACGTAGTCTCACCGTCACTGTCGTCATAAGAAGCCTCCTTCTCCTCGGTAGCAACTCGTTTTTTGCTTGGTCCAGCAGCCGAACGTGCTTCGTCAGTCTTCACTAGCAAAGCAGCGATTTTTTCCTCCCACTGGTCCTCCGTCAGCACTGTCACACCTAACTTTTCCGCCTCCTTCAGCTTCTGGCCAGCCCTGCTGCCACACACCAGGAAATTGGTAGCCTTGGTCATCTTTGGCTGAACTCGGAATCCCTTTGCTTCAGCCTCAGCTGTGGCCTCCTTCCTGCTCTGCTTTGTCAGCGTCCCAGTGAACACGACCACAGCAGGTTCTTCACTCTCGACAGCTTTTCTTTTCTTACTTTTCAAAGGAGGATCCACCTCTTGTTCTTGCACTTGGCTAGTATCATCAGCTGCAGAGCTTGCAGCAGCCAGTTTATCTCTCCACTCCTGCTCTGTCAAAGTCTCGACCTCCAACTTCTGTGCTTCTTCCATCTTCTTCGCACCCACTTTGGCCCCGCAGACCAGGAAACTCGACGTCTTGGTCAGACGCGCTCCCACAACGTACCCATGCTGCTCTGCTTCGGCCGTCGCTTCCTTCCGCGGCTGCGACAACGTCCCAGTGAAGACAACGACGCTCATGGCAAAAGCAAATTGGCAACTGGCCATTGCCAGCCAGGGCCGTTACGAGTCTTTGTCCTTCAACATCAATCCAGGACGAGACCATCACTCGCCTTTTTAGAAGACCAACACTCAAACAATGTTTAAACAGTTAAAACACAGTTTCTAAAAACTAATAGCTTTTCAAATCGATCCCTGATCAGTCGAGTCGAGATGGAAGCTGCTCGATCCGCGGATGCTGCGGACAGCGCCACGTCCAAATGGATGAAGATGATATCGTCCACGTTCCTTGGGGAAGGCGCCAGCTCCTCCCTCTTCACTCGACGTCCATCTGGCAGCGCAGGGGGAGGCTCTACGGGCGTCTCACAGGAATCTCTGGGTCGCTGGGCCAAGTTACGCGCCGAGAACGGACTGGATCCGACGCCAGAGCTCAAGATCGCGCTTGTCGGGGGCTCCGCAGTGGTAAAAGCAGTACATTTGTCGTTTTTCTTTCGATTGCAGGCGTGTCTTAACCCTGATTTAACGTTCTGCAGGGCAAGACAAGCATCGTGAGGCGCTGGCTGCAACGCTCTTACCCAACGACATACTCGCCCACTATTGGGGTGGATGTCAGCGCTATGACGTACAAACATCGTGGCCAGGAGCTGCTGCTGCACTTGTGGGACGTCTCCAGCGCTGAGGTGGACGCCAGCGCGTCATCGCTGCACTCTTTACTGTGTGAGGACCTGGACGGCATCTTCTTCGTGTTCAACGTGCATCGCGTGAGCTCCATCGCGGCCATCGACAAGTGGCGCCACTGTCTGTCCAAGTACCTCTCGCCCAAAGAAATCCCGTGCTTCCTGCTCTCGCACAAGGCGGACTTGCTGCAGAAGCGCGTCATGACGAGCGACGACATTGCAGCCTACGCAAGAGTGAGAGGCGATTGTTCTGGTGGTTACAGTGTGGTAGTGGGGAGAGCTCTGACTGCTGCTTTGGCTGTAGGCGGCAGGCTACAAGGGCTGGATGTGGACCGTGGGGAAGTCGAATTTCGGGGAGAACGAAAAGAACCCGGCAGTACGGGAAGCTCTGGAGCGAATGGTGGAGTTCATATGTAGGGATCGCATCGCCACAGAACATGTCCGTCTTGCGCGGTTAGCCAGACCTCTGGTAAGAGGTTTTAGCTGTTTGTGTTGACAGGAAAACTGACACTGTCGCTGCAGGGTATACTCGAGACGTCCGGCAATCCCGCACCACTAGAGGTTATTCAGACAGACGATGCCTTGCATCACTTCTCGACTTCTTTGTTGCGGATCCCGACGAAAGCTATTACGACGCTGCCTCGTGATGAAAATCTGATGCCGATTAACGAGAAGCCCAGCTCAAACGAAAGAGAGGAGAAGAAAGAATCTGGTGCGCAGGTTGCGGCTGCGTTACGTGCCGAAAAGCGAGCACCCACGTACGGCGGCAACTGGATCTTAGGCAACGACAAGGGTGTCTACCTGCGCGCAACAACAAACAGCAGTCTGCTAGGCAACGACGAGACGGACGATGATTCAGAGTCCGTGGAAGAATTTCAGTTCCCGTTCTCCGGTGCACGACAGCTTCACGAAGAAGAGGATGCAGCCGCTGCAGCTGAAGCTCGTAGACGCGAGAAGGAGGAGGAAGACCTGGAACGGCGCAGAGAAGCAGAGAAGGCAGAGCGAGATCGACGCAATGATCAGGAAGCGTGGCACTTTTTCGCTGGCAGCATCAGTCGTGCGCAAGCTGAAGCTCTCCTTGAGTGCGTGTTGGCGTACAGTCTCAACTCTGCTCCTTGCTAACTCTGTCACTCTTGTGTTTCCTGTAGAAATCGGGAGCCAGGCACCTTTTTACTTCGCCGGAAGGATGCTCAGACGTTGATTTTATCGTACGTGGGGCCTGACCACGTACATCACGTGCTGATCGAGTTCTCCAACCAGAAGTATCACATCGGCTCGTCCAAGGTGCGACAGCTTTGCTTTTATACTGATCTTCCTATTCGCTCACTGCTATCGATTGGTGGCAGGCATCACTGGCGACGTCATTTACGACTCTTTGGAAGTGTCTTCGAAGCGTGCGGCGCTATGCGTACCGAGGTCTGGTGTTCAGTCGAAACGTGGACTTCAGCGTGGTAAACAAACAAGAGCTGGTGCTCGAGGATGAAAGCGTCGCGTCAGGGAGCGTCACTGATGCCACGACGCCGACGGCTGCTCCGACAACTCCAAGTATCTGGCGCACTCGGACACGAAGCGGATCCAGCAGCTCGTTGGGCGACCGCAGCACCAACAACAGCCGCCACGCTTCTCCTACTGCAGCGCCTCGAAAGGCTCGTCACACCCCAGGCTTGCAGGCCAACCAGGAGGAAGTGAAGATTCCGCCGCAGACCCGCATCGACGAGCTGAGCGGGGAGTTCTACGACCTCTTGGCCGCGCGACTGTCGTATTTAGCAGTGCAGCAGAAAGGAGAGTCGCCTGAAGAGGACATCGCTCCTCTGCTGGAAATGGTGAGCGCTTGGAGAGAGAAGAACCTCTCCCTGATTGTTTTCTTACTGAAATTGTACTCGTTCTCGTCTGTAGGTGACGCAGGAGAAGAGCGAGCAGCGTCAAGTGCGTGGGAACAATGCGGAGACCCAGTGGCGCCAACTGGTGAAGAACATGGAGGCCTGGAATCGGATCGTCATGAACCTGGAGCTCAGTACGTTAAAGGTCGTGTAACAATGGGTGACGCGATAAGGTGGGGAGGGTGTCAAACGAATCGTACTTTAAGATTCTAATTCCCGTCAGGAATGTCTTGCTGTCGAGGTGAATCCTGATGTCCAAGTCGGGTCGAAGCTTAGGATCACTGTGTAATGTACATTGTGCTCCTGCCGGTAAGGATACATGATGTAACCCAAGTTTTTTTCTTTAAACAAGGTCACTCGTTATGGATGCACTGAGTCGATCTATAAAAGACCGCATAATGTTGAATGCTCGTTCTTCTGCAGAAAATCCTCAACTTGCCGAGCTAGAACCTCCGTATTATCTATCGGAGCGAATCACGCTCGACAAGTGGGTGCCTTTGCAAGATATGCAGAGCAACGTTCTTCGACATTGGCTGCTTCCATGAAGAGCGCAATGCGCAGGTTCCACCGGAAGTTCCAAAATGAAACTCTCCTGCTACCCCAAACGTTTCCTCATCATTCTCCAACGTTTCTCTCAACATGTTCAAGTCGCTCAAGTCAGCATGGACGAGATCGGCGAGTCTGATCCGTCCGACGACGACGATGAAGCTCCCAAATCAACCGCGCACTATAATACCAGAGCGTTCTCCTGTCAGATTGCGGCTAAGGGTGTAGCCATGTTGAGCTAATCAAGGCTAAAGTTCTATTTTTAGCGACTCGATCACGTCTCTGCACCCTTCACTTGTGCTCACTATAGACTTCAAACTTCACTTCCGATTTCGCGAGGAGCTCCGCAACTGTCATGACGGAGGACGCGCCGCTGCTGGTCGAAAGCTCCTGTGGACGCCGCTCTCCCTCCCCTCGCTCTACGTCGACTGAAGCTGCGCTGGAGCTGGAGTTGGGGCAGCTGCAGAGCCAATTGAATGGGCACGAGGGGGGCAACAGACCCATTTCTACCAAGACACAACAGAGCCACAAAAGACCCAAAGCGCAGTGGTCCGAGAGTGGAGCGTCCTCTGCAGTTTCCCATACGAGGAGCGTTAAGCTGACGGAGAAGATCTCGGTAGCTGCAGTGGTAGTACACTTGCTGAAGGGGAACATTGGCCCAGGAGCGATGTCGCTCCCCAACGGCTTCTCCAAGACGGGCATTTACGCAGGTCCTGTGCTGTTTGTGATTGTGGTGAGTAAACTGTTGCAGCTAGTATAGAAAACTGCTAAGTGAGTGAAGTGCTGATTCTTTTTCTCTGGATCGCAGGCACTGGTGTCGGTGTACAATATGGACTTGTTGCTGCGTTGCAAACAGTTCGTGAGCCCCAACGCTCCCATGTCCTTTGGAGACGTGGGGAGGGAGATTCTGGGGCCCAAGGGGAAGCTGCTGATCGACGTCTTCCTAGTGGGGACGCAGCTGGGAATCTGCTGCGTGTATTTCACTTTCGTAGCCACGAACATCCACGTGGTCCTCCCTGAGAGGTGGGTGGTTGGAGTTTTATTTTATTGTTATTTTCCCCTTCAATTGCTCACTTTACCTATTGTTTTCAGTCTGCAGGACGCTATCAACGAGCGACAACTGATCTTCGCTATCTTCCCCATTCTATTGATGCTCTCCTGGGTGCGCACACTGCGTCGTATCACGCCGTTCTCGGGTCTTGGTGCGTCACCAATTCGTATACAAAGTGCTTATTCCCACTGACTATACCGATGACCAGCCAACTTCGCGGTGCTATCCGGCATCGCGATCGTCTTTTACTACTCCATTGACTACTGGAAGCACCCAAGAGTACCTCGAGAAGCTCCTGTGCTGGCAGATTGGAGTCAACTTCCAGAGTTTTACGGTACGGCAGTCTACTCGTTCGAGGGGATCGGCCTGGTGCTGCCTATCCAGAACGCAATGGCCGAACCCGACCGCTTCCCCCGCTTGCTCGCCTTGTGCATGTTGTCGATCCTCGTGCTCTTCCTGTTCATTGGGGAGGTGCCTACCATCGCCTTCGGTAGAATCACCAACGGGAGTATGACAGCAGTTCTACACGACTACTGCGAGGGGTGGCTGGTTACGATGGTACGGGAACGGCTTTTTGACGACTGACTACCCTTGTCTTGATGCTAACTGGTTCTTGTAGGCAAATGTAGCGCTGGCATTCGCTTGCACGCTCTCGTTTCCGATCCAATTCTACCCAGCCATTGACGTTTTAGAGCGAATGCTACGCCACAAGTCCGTAATGAGGCCAGCACCTCCGTCCGAGCCTGTACAAGTCGCTTTAGAGGCTCGTCGGCGTCGCAGGGCTCGCAAGAAACAGCAGTACCGCTCGCTGCATGGACTCGAAGGTGGCTTGGACTACCATGACGACCACGATGTGCTGCTATCAACCAGTAGCAACAACAGTCGCCCACCTTCGCTCTTCTCGTTGCAGACGATGCGCCATTCCTTCTCTCCGATGGCCTCGCCAGCCGCAGTAGTAGCAGCTGCCAGCGCTTCTTCCTCGAGGTCCGCTGGTTGTCTCGAGAGGCTGGTGTGCAACTTGTCCCCGTATGAATGCAACCGCACGCTGTTCCGATCCATGCTCTGCACGAGTCTCATGGCCATCGCAGTCTGCGTCCCAGACGTGGGGCTTCTCATCAGTCTCTTTGGATCCGTGGGCTCCAGTATGCTGGCCATCGTGCTGCCTCCCATCCTGTACCTGATGGCGATAGGTTCCACCTTATCATTGCCTTCTCGCGTCTTCCACTGGGGGATCGTGGTCTTCGGCGTCGTTGGGATGGTTGCTGGCACGGTGCAGGCCACGCGGCAGGTCATCGCCTCCTTCCACTGACTCAGTTAGACCACAGAGCAATGCAAATGAAGAATACAACCTTGTACAACGCCATTGCCGTCCTGCCTTCTAGCGGTGCTGCCTGTTTTTTATTGAGTCCTCTCCCGGTTTAAGCCAAAAGACATGACATGCACATGGACCTACCAGCTCTTTCTTGGTCTGTTAATCCTCCTTCGCCCCTTTCTGGTTGGCTGCAGGGCAGCACGCCTGGCACTCGCTTCACTCACACTTGATGTTGCGATAGATGCGTTTTGTGAACACACTACTGCCGAGGTATCCGACAGTGCCACACATAATGAAGAACGCGAAGCAAAACAGCCCCCTGCAGAGTCACGAGGAAGTAAGTAAGTACACTTGGGTTAGTATCTCCGCATCCTCATTCAGAAAGCTCAACAGCGAGTCACGTACATGTAGCCAAAGTAGAAACATGTCTGCAGGAAGCCCGACATGTTCGTCTTGAAGAAATAGAAATAGATGGCGTAGACGAAGACGTAGAGCGCGGTGCTGCCTGCAGCCGCGAACGACGTCCAATGCCACCGGTAGTTCTCAGCGTTCAGCAGGAAGTACGTGCACACGATGGTCACGCAGAGCGTCACGATCGTCAGGATGATGAACACCAGCAGCATGAAGCCGTACACGTAGTAGAACTTGTAGTTCCAGAACGACGCGAAGATGAAGTACATCTCGATGAAGATCGATCCGAACGGCAGCACACCAGTGAGGGCAATCAGCACCGGCGGGCGCAGATACCAGCGCGCCTCGGGCACTTCACGCGGGAACTTGTTCACACGGCACGGGAAACCTGCTTTCGCGGCGCCATGGCGGCCCAGGATCGTGCCTAGCACAGCCAGCGGACACGACACGAAAAACCAGACCAGCACCACCTGCACAATGGTCACGAACGGGATGGCGTACGTCGTGCCGTAGAAAACAGCCAAGGCGTTGATGAAAAACACCGACACGAACGTGACGGTGGGGAGCAGCGCCGACGACAAGCACATGGCTCGGATCCAGTCCTTGGACACGCGCGGGTAGAAGAACTGGTGGTAGAACGCGCCACTCGCGTAGCCGTTAGCCAGCGACGAGAACGCGTAGACAGTGAGGCCCACGGACACGATACCTCCCGGTTCGATGTAGAGCGACGAGCCGATGGCGATCAGCATCAGACACACCGACAGCACCAGCAGCTGAGCGCCAGTGCCGACCAGCGCCGTGAAGAGCAGCAGATAGGGCGGAGCACGAAACACATCGCCGTGCAGCAGTTTCCAGCCCGAGTTGGCGTCGTCCTTGAGCAGCGACGACTTGCCGTCCATCATGAGCTCCTCGGCATCGTCCTCAGCGAAGCGCGCGTAGTCGTTCTTGAGCGTCCGCAGCAGGATGAGCGCCACTAGACCGCAGAGGAAGATCACCATCATGAACGAGTTGAAGATGGAGAACCAGTGGATCTGATGCTCGAAAAACTCGTCCTCCAAGTAGCGGTCGAAGCGGTCCTCGAACGGGATGGACGTCTCGGACCACACGACTTCGTACGTGAACTCCACCTTCTTGTTCGAGGCGATGGACGTCAGCACATCCGAGTACGTCAAGTTGACGTGGATGATATGAGGGCCGTTGTACGAGATGCTGTACTTCTTGTGTGTGTACAGCACGCGAGTGCCCACTGGGAACTGCTTGAGGTACTCAATGTCGTCTGTGGGCTTCATCACTTTGCCTACGAGGCCCCACACAGGCAGATCGTCCACGCTCATTTGGTACCAATAGTGCTCGTCCACAGCCGCCCCGAACTGCAGTGCATCGGCGTCAGTCAGAGTCTGTTCACACAGTTTCGTCTTTGGGGAGTTGACACCGAACTGGATCTGCTGGCCGGAGTTGAAGAGTTCGTTGCCTTCCAAGATCTCTCCAATGCCCAGCGCGTGGGCCTCAGGCTCTTCCGCCCCTGCTGCTCGACAGAACGGCAGCGTATTGTACGTGTACGTCTCCTGCGGGTTGTTGAATGGGCCGATCTTATTCACCCAGACGATAACCTCCTCACTTGGAGCATACTATATGACGGAGATATGAGCATCATATAAGTAAGAAGAAGAAGAAGAAAAAAACTTTTAAGATACAAAGTTAACGAACCACGTGCGTCTCGACGTCAGCAAAGGCCAGTGGAACCAGCGCCGCGGCTGCCAGCGCCACGAAGCACGTCCACTTGCCCATTAAGTAGATGCGAAGGGTGCGAGACAGCGAGGAAGAGAGCGAAAGACTCGAGAGACTGACGGCGCGTTTTCTCCACGCGTAACGCGACGGAATGAGCAGCTTCAGTAAAAGTCACTAAAGTTTTCATCCACTTTAGTGACAAACTATGAAACTTCAACTTCTATGATTTTCTTCTCGATGAATTCATTCTTCTTTCTTTTCATATTGTTTTACAGAGAAGCTAGCAAACAAAATGCCAATAAATTCTACCTGTCTTGAGCCTCGAAGCACGGGAACTTGCGTAGATTCGGCATCGCATCCATAGGCTTAAATGCGTCTAAGAACTCGGTATTAGGAGACAACCAGTCGTCGAGTAGCATTCCTTCCGTGAACGATCCCTCCTTATCCGCTGGGTTGTACTGGTACTCGCTCTCTGGGTTAAGCGACCACATAAACCCTCCAGCGTACTCGTTCTTCATCAGCACTTGAATCGTCAGATCTGTCGTCCGCTTCGTCGTCATCTTCGGGTGTGCGTCCTTCGTGTACAGGCCTGCGAATTCACCCAGAAGCAGCGCGTACCCTTTGTCGTCCGCCAAGTACCCGAACATGTCGTTCATCGTTCCTTCCACTCGAGCGAGAAGGTCTTCGTCCGAAAGCTCCACGTACGTCGAGAAGTCGGACGTCGTTCCGTCTCCATAGAAATATCTTTGAGGCGCCACTGCCGTCGTGTAGTAGTGAGGCGCCCACACCACTTTGTTCTCAATGGAAAACGTGGGCTGGGTGTCTCCTGCCTTCTGTAGCCCACCGCCCCACCAGTCGTAATAGTCCAGTTCTTCACCGCCGATCGTCACTGTGTGGGTGGACACGACGCCTTCGACAAAGCCCAACCACTTCGGACAATTGCCGTGCATGACCTTGGCGATCTTCTCGCAACCAGCCACGAAGTCGTCGTCGTCTCCAGTGCCCCACGTCGCCGTCTCTGGCTCGTTCTTCAGGTCCAGCCCCATAACGTTCCAGTAGTCCTTACCGCAGAGGTTGGAGGACACGACGTCGACGGCATTGAGGAAATCGTCCTGCGTTACTCCGAGATCCTCGTCGAACCAAGTTGCGCCCGACTTTTTGTTGGTCAGTCGGTGCATACTGATGAGCACGCCGATGTTGCGGTACGCTAGGGACTTGACGAGCGTCTGCAGAGTCGAGATGAAGTCTGTTCCGTTGATCGCGCGGTTGCTAGAGAGATTGATCACTCCTTTCTGCGGCGGGTTGTTGCTGTTGACGTTTTCCACGGACACCGGGAGTCTCACAGCGTTGAAGTTGTTTCTTGCCAGGAACGCTGCGATTTCGTACTGTGGGGATCAATTGAGGAGACTCAACAAACGCTCAAAACCCCACAAAAACACTAGAAACTCACCGCTGTGGTGCCATTTTCAGCGTTTTCCCAGAGTCCGAAGGGAACAGCAAGTGACGTCTCCATGCCGAACCAATTGACGCCCTTGATCTGGATCGGAATCTCTGTGCCATTCGCCGCCACCGCCACGATCTGACCGTTCTTGCTCTGGTAGTCGGGCATCTCGCATGCTTTAGGGGGGCGATACAATTGCGTTACTTTTGAACACAAACAAAAACCAGGATAAAACGGCAAACGTACTGACGCTGGTGTCGTACGACTTGGGGTTGCCCACTTGACCGTCGTCCGATATGATAATGTCGTCGTCGCCTTTGCCGTCCTTAATCGAGCGTTTACCGGCCACGTGTTGCTCGTACTCCACTGCCCTCGCTACACGCGCGTCGTACGTGTTCATGGCTCCTTTGGTGATGAGGAACGTGGAGCCCAGAACCAGCACGAGCAGCAGCAGAAGTCCCGGCCATATCTACCACAGCGAGAGTTAGCTCCAGCCCATTTCACAGCTCGCCTCTAAGCGTGTTACGCACCCTGTACTGCCCCTTATAGTCCGATTCGTCCTCGGACTCCCCCGGTTTCTTGACTACCAAGCGCATATTCTGGGACGGATCTCCATTGTATTTGTGCGTGAATCGGTCCTTGTCCGAGTAGAAGGCGGTGGCCGGCAGCGTGTGGCGCCCAACTGGAACAAACTCGTTGCGAACGACCTCCGTCCCGATCTGCCAGGGCGTCATCGGCGTCGACAAGCGCTCGCCGGGACGCTCCACCACGAGACTAGCGCTGAATTCCCTCATCGTCGAGCGAAATGACTCGGCTGATTGGCAAGTGGCGCGTTGCGTTGCCCCTTTACGCTGTCCGACACTGCGTCTTCGTCCGCGATCTCTTATCGCCGCCTGTCACTGTCATGTGCCACGCAGCCACCAGCTGACCATGATGAAAGTGGTAAGGGAATGTAGAGACCAATGTGGTGGACTGTATTTAGACTCTACACTGTAGAGACCAGTTGGTGGCGACTTGAGGCGACTGGAGATGGAGTTAACGGCGCGAACGCAGCGCCTGCCACACGCTGATCCTTTCAGACGTTCGACAAGCTGGCGCACGTATAAATTCAGGAATTATATGGTAAACTTTATTATCTCTTCTTCTTCGAACTCTACGTATAAGGAGTCTATACGAGTTTGTTTCTCGACGTTTGTACTCCTTCGAGGCCGACGCCCCCACCAGTCGTAGAAGCCGTCGGTCCGGTCTTTGAAGTTGTTACGAGCCAAAAACACCGCTATCTCGTACACTGAAGTGCCGTTGTCCGTGTTCTTCCACAGACCGAAGGGGGTGGCTAGGCTCGTTTCCATGCCGACCCTACTGGGACTTTCCGTGCGGCCGTTCTTGGACATAGCGAAGATCTGACCGTTCTTGCTCTGGTAGTCTGGTACTTTAGTTCACAGCGCATGATGACCTGGTCGTCTTCCCTTTTCGTTCTTCAATCTGTCGGTTCTTTTCGTGGTGCTGCTTTGATCCGCATGCGGTCGTTCTCGTGCATGGCTTGTTGTGTGCTCCACCTACAACGAGCACCATCAAGAGAAGCCCCGGCCAGGTCTACAGGCAGTAGTCAACGTTAATTCATTGTCGAATGGACCTGAAGTTGCCAGTCGAGTACTCACTCGTAGAGCTGGCGGGTCATTCCTTAGTGAAATCTGTCCCCGAACATCGCGTTCTTGGGGAATGTTGGCAAATGCCGTTAGTTAACCACCTCTTCTGTAAAAGCCGCATGAAAAAGCTTATAAGATATTATCTTGCTGAGCAAAAAGGTTAGTTTTCCACTTTTGTTCCGCTAAAGCCGCGAGAGTTTCGTTACTTCCCAGTCCGAAACGCCTTTCAGCTCAGTCCGGCACAACTTTGCAGCCAAATGCGCAAGTCATTTCTGCCCGTAAGAGAATTCTGTGCTGGCGATGAATTAATAAACGTACTCGACGAGTTACAGTGCTTTGCTCTGGTAAGTTTCACCCCCTACTTGGAGCTATTCCTCCTCTGAAGAGGACCCCTCCACCTCCTGCGGGAAACACGGGAACATTTGCAGATTTTCCATCACGTCCAGAGCCCCAATCCCCTCCATGAAGACCTTATTAGGCGTGAGCCAGTCGTCCTCCAGCAACCCCTCCGTGAAGTGACCGTACGTATCCGCCGGGTTGTACTGGTACGCGCTCTCCGGGTTCAGCGACCACATGTAGGCGCCAGCGTATTTGGCCTTGAGCATCACCTCAATCGTGAAGTCCGTTGTGCGTTTAGTCGTGAGCTCCGGGTGGACGTCTTTCGAGTACAAACCAGCGAACTCGCCCATGACCATCGCGATGTTGGGGTCGGCCCCTATCAAGTACCCGAACATGGCGTCCATCGTCTTCTCCACGTTCTTCTTGAGCGTCTCGTCGTCCAATTCAACGTACTCGTCCATCCCTCCCTCGGCATTTTGGGTACCGGAGGCGTAGAGATACCACGCAGGACTCACGCCAGTGTTGTAGTAGTGCGGACTCCACACGAGCTTATTGTCGACGTCGAAAGTGATGGGGAAGTCGCCCGCGTTCTCCATGCCGCCGCCCCACCAGTCGTAGTAGACCCGATCGGATTCGCCATTGAGCGAGATGGTACCGGAGCCAGCGATGCCCTCGACGAACGCCAGCCAATTGGGACAGTCTTCGAGCATTCGGTTGCCAATGAGAGTCGCTCCCTTCTGCCAGTCCGGGTCGTCTCCACCCCACGAGCATTCGTGCGGCTCGTTCTTGAGGTCCAGACCGATGACGTTCCAGTATTTACTGCCGCACAAGTGTTTCGTCAAAGTGTCGATGGCGCTTAAGAAATCCTTCTCCGTCACCTCCAGCTCGTCACTGTACCAAGCCCCACCGGACTTCTTGGGGTCTAAAGTGTGGAGACTGATGAGAACTGTGATCTTACGGTACCCCAGCGCCTCGACGACCGACTGGATGGTCGTAATGTACGACGTGATGTTCATGGCTCGGTTCGTGTTCAGATTGATGAGGGATTTCTCCGGAGCCACGTCGTTCAGGATGTTCTTGATACAAACCGGCAGTCGGACGCTGTTGAACTTGTTCCGAGCCAAAAAAGCCGCTACTTCGTACACTGAAGTGCCGTTGTCCATGTTCTCCCACAGTCCGAAAGGGATGGCCAACCCGGTCTCCATCCCGAACCAGTTAACCCCCTTAATTCCTACTGGAACTTCCGTGCCGTTTTTGGATACGGCCACAATCTGGCCGTTTTTGCTCTGGTAATCGGGCAGTTCACAGCCCATATCCGGGTACTCCTTGGGGTTGCCCACCTGTCCGTCATCCGAGATAATGACCTCGTCGTCCTCCTTCCCGTCCTGGATCTTGCGTTTGTCGGCCTGTTGCCGCTCGTAGTTGCCCTTGTTCACCGAGAAGAGGTCGCTGGTCTCTTTGGCCTGCAGGGCGATGATCGTCACGGCGCCGCCGATGAGCAGCAGCAGGAACAGCAGTCCGGGCCACGTGCGTCGGCGGCCCTTGTAGTCCTTGGACCGCTCGGGCTGCAGGTCGTCCAGGTCGGCGGCTTTGAGCTTCATCTCCGTCTGGCGCTGGCCGCCCGGACCGACCGCCGAGCTGAGCCGCGGGCCCTGCGACGAGTCCAAGTGGGCACTGAAGTTGCCGCTCGAGTAGTCACTGGCGCGGCTGAAGCTCGCGGCGTGCGGGTCGTCCGCTGGTCCCACGTTCATCATTGGGCGGGAGATCTCCATGGCGAACGGTTGGACGAAATCCGCTGTCCGACCGGTTGCGCAGAATGGAAAGTGAGGGAGGAAGAGTCTTCCGAGTCTTCGAGTCTTTCGAGTCTTTCGAGCCAGAGGCGCCTCGTACCCATGAAACCAAAAGCCTTTCGACAGGCTAAAACGTCGTTGTGGTGTTAGTAAAACTCAGTACGTGACGCCTGAGATACCACAACTGAGGCCTCTCAGAATCCATCGGCTCCATACACCGACGGGTTGGAACTCCGGCGATTTAATCAGATTTCTACTTCAAGTATTAAATTTCAGACTGCCTCCTTTTGTTTTGTTTTTTTACTTGGACGACGACTCCTTTTGGGGGAAGCACGGGAACATTTTGAGGTCCTTAATCTTGTCCATAGCAGCCATTGCCTCCATGAAGACCTTATTAGGAGTGAGCCAGTCGTCCTCCAGCAGCCCCTCGGTGAACGTGCCGTACGTGTCGGCCGGGTTGTACTGGTACGCGCTTTCGGGATTGAGCGACCACATGTACCCGCCGGCGTACCCGGCCTTCAGCATCACTTCGACCGTGTAGTCCGTCGTGCGCATCGTCGTCTTCATCGGGTGGGCGTCTTTAGCGTACAGACCGGCGAACTCGCCCAAGACCATGGCCGAGTTCTTGTCCACGCCCAGCAAATAGCCGAACATCTTGTCCATCGTAATCTCCACGTTCCGTCGCAGATCGGCGTCGTCCAGCTCTTTGTAGCTCGTGAATGCACCCGAAGCGTCTACTTCGCCGGTCGATGCGTAGAGATACCACGCAGGGTAGACGCCAGTGTTGTAGTAGTGCGGGGCCCAGACCAACTTGTTGGCTGTGGTTAGCGCCGTCGGGTTCTTCCCTGCATCTTCAAGGCCGCCGCCCCACCAGTCGTAGTACGACGCGGTTCTATCGCCGACTGTGACGGTGCCACCGCCCCCAATCCCTTCTACGAACGCCATCCAGTTGGGGCAGCCCTCCAGCATGCGGTTGCCGATGAGAGTCGATCCTTTCTGCCAATCTGGAGCCTCCCCGCCCCACGAACACTGGTACGGCTCGTTCTTGAGATCGAGGCCGAGGATGTTCCAGTACTTGGAGGTGCACAGGTTCTTGGTGAGGATATCCACAGCCTTGAGGAACTGAGCTTCCGTCACGTCCAGGGCGTCGCTGTACCAGGCACCGCCGGACTTCATGGTGTCCAGCGTGTGGAGACTGATCATGACGGTGATTTTCCGGTACCCCAATGCTTCGACGATGGTCTGGATGGTCGTAATGTACGACGTGATGTTGATCGCACGGTTCGTGTTCAGATTGATGAGCGATTTCTCGGGTGGCGTGTTGCGAAGGATGTTCTTGATACAAACCGGCAGTCGGACGCTGTTGAACTTGTTGCGAGCCAGGAAGGCCGCCACCTCGTACACTGAAGTGCCGTTGTCCATGTTCTCCCACAGCCCGAAAGGGATGGCCAATCCCGTCTCCATCCCGAACCAGTTGACCCCCTTAATCCCTACTGGAACTTCCGTGCCGTTCTTAGACACTGCAAAGATCTGGCCGTTTTTGCTCTGGTAATTGGGCAGTTCACAGCCCATATCTGGGTACTTCTTGGGGTTCCCCACCTGTCCGTCGTCCGAGATGAGGACTCCGTCATCCGTGAGACCGTCGTTGATTCTACGTCGCTCTTCCGTTCGGTTCTCGTAACGCGCTTGTCTTGTGGACGCGCTCTCGTTAGCGCTAAGGGCACACGCCGTGATGATAGCAGCAGCTCCACCCACGATGAGACAGAAGAGAATTAGACCACGCCACGTCCGGATGCGGCCTTTGTAGTCCTGTACCCGCTCCGGACGAGAGTTATCGCTCGGTTCCAATGCCATGAGCTTCATCTCCGTCTGTCGCTGGCTGAAAGTCTCTCGACTCGAGTCGTCCGAGCCATTTTCTAAGTACGTGCTGGCTCGGCCACTGGTGTACTCCGAGTTCCGGTACGTGTGGGTTGGTGGGCTACCCCCGTCGTCTGCAGAGGCTGGTGGAGTGCCGCCGCTTGACTTTGGTATTGGCCGAACAACACTCACCTCCATGTTGCTTAAAAAGACTGCAAGCGGTTGACAACGAACGAATACTGGAGCTTCCTCGACAGTTTAAATCGGAGAATGAACACGACATCCGCCAAACAGGAGCAACTTCAGGGACGGAGCAGCCAGAATTACCACTCAACCGCCATAGTTTCCCTTTATGTTTGGCCATGCAACGGCCAAATAGAAAGGGAAAAAGGTTTCCTATGGCGGTTGTGTGGTAATTCTGGCTCGTACAACGTAACGGATGAGCGCAGTCTCGAGCAAGTTGACAAAACTGCAGGGTTTCATGAGCGCAAAATGATACATTTTTCCTCGGGATAGAGCTATAGTACCGATCCCAAGGCCAAAAAGGGGGGGAAATAGAGAAACGGCCTTCTAGCAACTTTCCTACTCGGATCCAGAGTCACTCGCCACCTCCACTTCGAAGCACGGGAACATCTTGAGGTCCTTAATCTCGTCCAGAGCGGCCATTCCCTCTACGAAAACCTTGTTAGGCGTCAGCCAGTCGTCGTCCAGAAGACCTTCCGTGAACGTGCCGTACGTGTCGGCTGGATTGAACTGGTACGCACTTTCAGGGTTGAGCGACCACATGTAACCCCCCGCGTACCCCGCCTTCAGCATCACCTCGATAGTGAAGTCGGTTGTGCGCTTGGTAGTCTTCAGCGGGTGGGCGTCCTTACCGTACAGACCGGCAAACTCGCCCATGACCATCGCAGTGTTGGTGTCCGTACCCAGCAAGTAGCCGAACATTTTGTCCATGGTCTTCTCCACGTTGTTCTTGAGCGTCTCGTCATCCAGCTCCACGTAGTCTTCCAGTGCGCCCTCTGCGTTCTGAGTACCGGAGGCGTAGAGGTACCACGCAGGGCTCACACCAGTGTTGTAGTAGTGCGGAGCCCATACGAGCTTGTTCTCAACGTCAAACGTAATGGGATCTCCACCTGCGTCAGCCAGACCACCGCCCCACCAATCGAAGTACGTGTTTTCCTCTCCGTTGAGTGTGATCGTGCCCTTAGACGCGATTCCTTCGACAAACGCCAACCAGTTCGGACAACCTTCCAGCATCCTGTTACCAATGAGAGTCGCTCCCTTCTGCCAGTCCGGGTCGTCTCCACCCCACGAGCACTCGTGCGGCTCGTTCTTGAGGTCCAAACCAAGGATGTTCCAGTACTTGGAAGTGCACAGGTTCTTCGTCAACGTGTCCACCGCCGACAGGAAATCGTCCTCAGACACTCCCAGATCCTCACTGTACCAGGCTCCTCCCGACTTCTTCGGGTCCAACGTGTGGAGACTGATCATGACGGTGATTTTCCGGTACCCCAATGCTTCGACGATGGTCTGGATGGTCGTAATGTACGACGTGATGTTGATGGCGCGGTTGGTGTTTAAATTTATCAGCGACTTGTCCGGAGCCACATCCTTCAGGATGTTCTTGATACAAACAGGAAGACGCACACTGTTGAACTTGTTGCGAGCCAAAAAAGCCGCTACTTCGTACACTGAAGTGCCGTTGTCCATGTTCTCCCACAGTCCGAAAGGGATGGCCAATCCCGTCTCCATCCCGAACCAATTGAGTCCTTTAATCCCAACTGGAACTTCCGTGCCGTTCTTGGCCACTGCGAAGATCTGGCCGTTCTTGCTCTGGTAGTCGGGCAGTTCGCAGCCCATGTCCGGGTACTTCTTGGGGTTGCCCACCTGTCCGTCATCCGAAACAATGACTTGGTCGTCCTCCAGTCCGTCCTTGATCTTGCGTTTGGACTGTGACGCGTTCTCGTATCGAGCCGCGTGGAGG
This sequence comes from Phytophthora multivora, assembly GCA_001314345.1. NCBI lineage: Eukaryota > Oomycota > Peronosporomycetes > Peronosporales > Peronosporaceae > Phytophthora > Phytophthora multivora. The sequence goes on along the minus strand of LGSM01000156.1, from coordinate 28,257 downwards.
TTGATCTGGTCCTGGACGTCCATCGCGTTGATCGTGATGAGGGCCACAGCGCCCGCCACAATGAGCAGAAGCAGCAGCAGACCGGGCCACGTGCGGATCCGCCCCTTGTAGTCCTGTTTGCGCTCCGGGGCCGCGCCAAGGTCCGGTTCCACCGCCATGAGCTTCATCTCCGTCTGGCGCTGACCGCCGGGCCCGTAGCCGTACATGGAGCTCTCTCGGATGCCCGAGTCCGTCAGCCGCGAGGACTCCATGGCCTCGCGCGTGTACTCGCTGTTGCGGTAGGTGGAGCCCGACACGGGGGCGCCGCTGGTGTTGCCCACCATTGGGCGGGAAATCTCGGCTGCCTCCGCCATCGTTTCGCACGTTTCTCTGGTTCGAGAGTGAAGGAAGGAGCGACTTGCAGACTCTGCAGGACGAGCGCAAATTGGTCACAAGAAATTTGTATTGAGTGAGTGGGCATGGCAGAGGAACGTCCAGTTGTCACGTTGCCCTAGACCTGGGGACCTATACAAATATCTTGATGTTTTAATCATACATGTCTCGGCTTTGTTGCTTTCGGACAGCAAGACGAATTTTTGCACTGGCGCTGAGGATGTTGGCGCTCTCTCTCTCTCTCTCTCTTTGCTGTTCTGCCAAGTGTCTGGGCTCAGGACTGGAGGAGGAAGCGCTACGAGGAAGGAGTTCGTGTACATTTATTTCGTTTGAATGTCCTCATAGTTCTGCTGCCAAACATGCAGGTTTGGAGCCGTTTTGACAGGGTAGTGACTCAGAGTGCTACGTGATACCCACAACAAAACAATCTAATATAAGCTGCCAGTCTCGTGGGGAATCCATCCTCAAATTACAGGAGACTCAACCAACGGTCCAACCGTTGGCTACCAGTTCTTTGCTCACCCTCATCCATAATTCAAGTATTTATACCTGTACGCGTAGAGCTTCGGACTCTAAAAGTTCAATCCATTTGAGCTTGTGGATTGTGGGCATGGCACAACGTCAGTAGGCGCGTCAGAAGGCTCCTCAGCTGTAAGAATCCAGTGGGGTACTACAGTAGATAGAACTCGAGACAGAACGAAGCTTGACAATGGTACATGTATTATAGGTTGTGTCTTCAAGTCTTTGGGGGGGGGGCAACCACTGGCAATTCCGATTCGATAGCAATTCTGAACTTTTGACACCCTGAAACGGCCGAGATTAAAAATCATCTTCAGCTTCGCTGTTCGACAAAGGGATGCAGCCAAAACGCAGCGTTAGGTGCGTGTATCTAATAGATACTATCTATGGTATCATGTACAAGGTTCGTGCTGTGGTTGACTCTTTTAAGACGTTGCAGTGGCCTCAACCGCCTCTTCTTCAGTGGAGCTACCCGTGGACGAATCCGTCGAGTTGTTCACCTTCACCTTGTTGCTCTGTCCCTTGCTCTTGCTGGACGGAACTCTCTTGCGCTCCTGCTTGGCCTGTTCCACGCGCGCGCGTACAGCTTCCAGCGGCGCGTAGCTGGCGTCGTCCATTAGCGGCAACAGCGCGCGACGCAGACTGTTGTACATGTCCGGGTAGAGACTTTCCTCCTGAGCGAGCATCTTCTTAACGCGATGACGCTCCTTGGGCTCCTCGAAGCAGGCGGGGCAGTTCTCGTTGATCACAGGCAGACGCGAGTCGTACGCGAACTTCTTGAGCTCAATCTCCCGCACGTACGCCAGCGGCCGCAGCACTTCCACGTCGCGCTGGTCGTTCCAGTACTTGGCCTTCATTGTCCGCAGCTGGCCGTTGTGCATGGCCGACATGAAGAAGCTCTCGGCCAGATCGTCCAGGTGCTGCGCCAGCACCAGCTTGTTAAATCCGTACTTACGGCAGCACGAGTACAGCACGCCACGCTTCATGCGCGAGCAGTAGCTACACAGCGAGTCGCCGTTCAGCTCGCACGTCGCGCGTTCGATGATGTTCTCCGAGAGGTAGTGATACTCCACACCCAGCGCGCGCATGTACTCCTTCAGCGGACTGGGGTCGAACGAAGGTGTTTGCGGGTCTACCGTCGCACAGGCCAGCTCGAAACGGACCGGGGCGCGCTTCTGGAAGCGCAGCAGCACGTGCAACAGACTCAGCGAGTCCTTGCCGCCCGACACGCCCAGCAGCAGGCGGTCGCCTTCTTGGATCATATCCCACTGCATCAACGCCTGCCCCACCCAACGCAACAGCTTCTTGGGCGGCGTGGGGAACAGCTTGGTTTTGGTGGTTTTCTCGGTGATGGCTGTGGTCGTCTCCTGGACTGTAGTAGCAGTTGTGTTGATGGAGCTCGGAGCGGTGCGTACTCCACAGAGGCCGGTGTTACAGCTACTGGAGCTACAGGCTGCACTGGTCTGCGCAGCTGGCACCTCGACGGCATCAACGCCATTCGTCGAGCGGAGCGGGTATTTGCCGCCGGTTTCGCGGTTGCTGGTATCAACGAAAGTCTTCGTGTTGAGGCTACTGCCGTTTGAAGCGGCAACTGGCGGAACGGGGCAACACGTCGTGAGCTCACAGGCGGCAGGAGCAGCGCGAGGGGCGGATACTTCGTTCCACTGGTCCTTCAGCTCACCTGTGAGATAACGTGCAGGCTGGTAAGGACCTCGGATCGCTTCTGTCGCGTCGGGTTTCTCGCCCTTCTTAAGAGCTTCCGTCACCTCCGCAGGATAAACAAACCATCGCAGCGCCTCGTCGTCCGCTTCATCCAGCATTTGCGTTGCTGATGCCGCCACAACCTGCGAAGGAACGCTCTTTACAGTCACTTCAGCTGCCAGGCGACGAGCTTCGGCCAAGTTTTCTGCCCGATGAGCAGCTAGCGCGTCCTCGTCGTCGGCAAGGCTCTTGGAACGGGTCTTGTCCTCCAACGCCGTCGCGAAGTGCGAAATCCACTTGCGGTCTGGGAATTTGGTGAAGCGCGTCCAGTGCTTCCACACGCCGCTCTTGTGGTTGAATTTGTACTGCGGCAGGAACTTCCAGCCGTCCGTGGCCACGAAGTTCACGGCTTCCAGCACGTACTCGAGCTCCGCCGTGTTCATGAAGTACGGGAAACTCATACGCGTGAAGCCAGGACGCAGCATCTCCTTTTTTGAGATCAGAGCGTTCTCAAGCGCCAATACATCACGGCGTGCGAGGCCCAGCAGACGAGTAGCGTACGGGCCGGCACACTGGCAGCCGCCGCGCGTCTGGATACCGAATAGGTCGTTGAGTAGCGCACACACGAAGTTGTAGTGCAGGAAACGGTCTTTGAAGCGCACAAGGAACGAGAAAACGGGGATCTGGTCCACGTCGCCGTCCTGGCGTCCAAGAAGCACGATGTTCTTGTTCTGCTGTAGCGATTCGCGCACGCGTTCCACGTTGCGACGTTCCAGAGTCATGATGTTCTTCGTTCCCACGCGCTGCTTGAGCTCGAACGCAAGACCGAGACGGATGCTGCCGAGAATGTCCGGAGTACCGCCTTCCTCACGCTCAGCTCGGTTCGACAGGTAGCGGTGGTCGTTCTCCGTGACGAAGAACACAGTGCCGCCGCCAGGAATCGTAGGCACAGCGTTCGTAAGAAGCCGTTTCTTGACAACCAGCACGCCGGGGGAGCCCGGTCCACCGATGAACTTGTGGCCGGAGATGAACACGGCGTCCTTGTAGACGAACGGACGTCGCGCTTCGTCCGTCACCACCGGGTTCATGTCGATGTTCACGTACGGGGCGCACGTGGCGTAGTCCCAGCAGGCCAGAGCGCCGTGCTGATGCAGCAGCGCCGACACTGCGTCTACATCAGTCAGTACTCCAGTCAAGTTGGAGGCGGCCGAGAAAGCTCCGATCTTGAGGGGACGAGCAGCGTAATTAACGAGCTGTGCCCCTAGCACCTCCAAGTCCATCAGACCTTGAGCATTCTCGGGGATCGTCACGACTTCGGCCGAGCTTTCACGCCACGGCAACAGGTTCGAGTGGTGCTCGAAGGGCCCGACGAAGACGACGGGGCGTTGGTCGGCCGGCGCGTCGACACTGAACTGCTGCAGCCCTAGAGCTTGCACCATTTTGTTAACTGCGCTGGTGCTGCCCTGACCCGTGAAGAGCACGCAGTCCTCTGCCCCGCGGCCTGTAATTTTGGCGTTAACCGCCTGCGCCACGATCTGCCGAGCCTCGTGACGGAAGCACGTGGTCTGCAGCCCCGTGATGGACGTGGTGGTGTGCGTGTTGCCGTACAGAGGCATAACCTCTCTATTCAGATAGTCCTCGATGCATTGCAGTGGCTTACTGCTGGCTGTGAAGTCCGCGTAGCACAGCGCGCGGGACCCGAACGGAGACTCGAACAGCGTTTGGCGGCCGATGACGTTGCGCGTGACGAGTTCCACGGCCTCCTGCGCGGCGGTGGACAGCGTCTGATTGGCGGCGACGTCAGGCTGCGGCTGCTCTTGGATCTGCGTGGTCAGGTCTTCCTCCAGCTCCTCGCAGAAGTAGCGCGAGGACGCGGTCTCATCCGGCAGCGCCATGGTGTTATCAGTCGATTGATGAATGGCGTGGGGTAGAAGAGGCGTAATGTTGCACGTCTTACGTTGCTAGATAAGCAGGGTGCTACGAGCAACATAACAGCTTCAACTTAGGTATCGGATGTCTTGAAGCTGATTCCTTAGCGCGTGTGTTACCGAAGCAAAGAGCCACATCAACTTTCGCCTCATGGGTGGCGACAAACAGCAGGTTTGCCGAGTTGATGCGGAGAGAGACGATCTTTGAAGCTGTTCCCATTCACGAGAATTGCTACATGTTCCTGTTCGTACTGCAACTGCAACTGCAACTGCCCGACTCAAAGAGTCTAATTAATACCAGTGAGCTACATTTTTTTCATGATACGCTGCAAGCTACAGTATAAACACAAGGAGCTACACGCTGCCACGCGCTCTACGAGCTAGTGACGGACTGCAATCGCCCCCACCCCAACTTCGCCCCTCTTTCTCTCTCTCTCTCTCTCTCTCTACTGGCACTTCTGCGAGCCGCCAAAGACGGCGCACATGGCCTCCTCGTCGTTCAATACGCTCTTCTCAACGTCTGTCCTCTTGTCCTTCATGGCCTCCAACTCGGCCTGCATGAACACCTTGAGCACGATCCGCCCCATGAGACTCCGCTTCATCTTGCCCAGCGACGGCACGCCCTCCCAAATCTCGTGGACGGAGCCGTCCAGGTAGCGCTGCGGCTGGCACGGGCCCTCGAGTTTCTCCGTAAGCGCCGGTTTCTCTCCCTTCTCTTTGTACACGGCGACGGCTTCGTGCGGGTACACGAACCAACGCAGCCACTCGTGGGCCGGCACGAGCTTCTGACCCTCTGGGAACTGCTCGACTGCCACGGCCTCTTCAATGCAGGCGTCAGCCAGAGCAGCGGCCTGGTCGAGGTTCTCGCGACGGTGCACAGCAATGGTGCGAACGGGAGCGGCACAGACGGACTGGCGCACCGTTTCCACGTCGTCGAGCTGCATGCTGGCCAGGAACTTCTTGGACGGGAACGGCGCGGTGGCACGCGAGACGTGACGCCACGCGCCGTTGTGAGGGTCGTACTCGTACTGGGGCAGGAACTTCCAACCGTGAGTGGCCACGAAGTTCACAGCCTCTAGGATGTACTCGACCTCTTCTTCATCGGCAAAGTACGGGAAGCTCATACGGGAGACGCCCGGCTTAAGGACCTCGTCCTTGGCCACGACGGCGTAGCCCAAAGCAGTGATGTGCTCACGGCTGAGACCCAGCAAGCGAGCGCCGAACGGACCAGCGCACTGGCAGCCGCCGCGGGCCTGCACTCCGAACAGGTCGTTCAGCAGCGCGCACACGAAGTTGTGGTGCAGGAACCGGTCGCCGAAGCGCACCAGGAATGAGAACACCGGCAGCTGGTCCACGTTGTCGTGGCCGAGCAGGATGATGTTCTCGTTCTGGCCCAGCACCTCACGCACGTGACGCACGTGCTGGCGCTCGAGGTTCATGATGTTCTTCGGGCCAACGCGTTGTTTGAGCTCGAACGCGAGACCGAGACGGATGCTGCCCAGGATGTCGGGAGTACCGCCCTCTTCACGCTCCACCTTGTTGGCCAGGTAGCTGTGCGCCTTCTCCGTCACGAACAGCACAGTGCCTCCACCGGGCATCGTCGGCACTTCGTTGCTCATCAAGTTCTTCTTCACTACCAACACACCAGGAGAACCAGGGCCACCCACGAACTTGTGTCCTGAGAAGAACACGGCGTCCTTGTAGGCAAGAGGATCCTTGGGGTTCATGTCCATGTCAACGTAGGGGGCGCACGTGGCGTAGTCCCAGCATGACAACGCGCCGTACTTGTGCAGCAGCTTGGACACCGTGTCCACGTCCGCCAGCATGCCCGTGAGGTTCGAGGCAGCGGCGAATGTGCCGATCTTGAGGTCCCGGTTCCGGTAGCTCTGCAGTTGGAGCTCGAGCTCCTTCAGATCGAGGCCGCCGGCCTTGGCCTCCGGGATCTCGACCACATCGACCGCGTACAGCTCACGCCACGGCAACAAGTTGGAGTGGTGCGAGAAGGGGCACGTGAAAATGACCGGGCGTTTGTGCGGGCGGTGATGGCGTCGCATCGTGTTGAGACCGAGCGCAGTAATGAACTTGTTAATTGCGCTGGTGCAACCTTGACCAGTGAACAGGACGACGTCACGAGCTCCGGTGCCGTGCAGCCGGGCGTTAACAGCCTTGCCGATAATCTGGCGAGCTTCCTCGCGGAAGGAGGTGGTCTGGAGACCGGTAACCGACGTCGTGGTGTGTGTGTTGCCGTACGTGGGCATGACCTCGTTGCGGATGAAGGTCTCAATGCTCTCGATGGCCTTGCCACTGGCCGTGTAGTCGGCGTAGCATTGGGCCTTAGTGCCGAACGGCGTCTCGAACGGCACGTTACGGCCGATCATGTTGTCGGCGATGTCGTGCAGCAACTGCACGTCGACCTCATCGTGCTCCTCCTCCTCCTCGACTTGGACGTCGTTACCTTCGACCGAGGAGACGTCGGTGGCGATGGACGTCCGCACGGTCATCCGGCGGTCGGCCTCTTTCATGACACCCAGAGCGATTTCCATGTCGACGTCGGCCGTGGGGGCTCCGATGATGCTGTTGGAGCTTGAGGAGGTTTCCGACGCGGTTTCGTGCTTGTCATCGTCGTCATCGGGTTTCTGCTGCTGGTCGACGCGTTCAGCCTCGAGGTCGATGGACGAAGAGTCCGTCATGGTGAACGGGTTGTTGGAGCTCGAGGACAGCAGATCCTTGTCCTGCTCGTCTCCCTTGGTCGGCGGAGCGACAGCCAACAGGCTGCGGCGTGGCAGGGAACTCTCGTCAATGCTGTGGCGCAACATGGATACTTTATACAGACGAAGCAAGTGACCCAGCACGGGATGAACGCAGCTATCACCAAGCGCTCGGCACCTTTACGCTTTAGGCGTGAATTTCGGAAGTGCCAACAAGTGTTTTTCGCTCCCAGCAGAGGTCAGGCACCTCGACTACAGTACTGTACAGGACTCGAAAACGATCTGCCGGCGCGCTCGCCGTGATTGTTGAGGTCCGGAGGCCGGGATTCAAGCACGCCATGCCGCTACTTGACCGGCCTGTCCAAATCACAGCTGGACGATGTAGTAAACGCTGCAAATGCCGCAGAAAAGGCTCGGCGCGGCACCAGTCGAGTCGCGTTTGACGGCGGCACCTGCATAAAACGCGAGTGGAGATCGCCGTTGCCGATTTGTCCAGACGGGCCTCGTCCGATTGCGCGGAGATTGTCTATTGTTCAGCATGACCGATGCACGCCTCAAGACGTCTCGCTGTCACGGAAGACCATCTGATGGCCGATCTCCATACCAACGCGGAGCAATGGGTACTGCCGACATCTGCACGAGTTATTAATTAGATCGGTGGCGGTGAGGCAGAAAGCTTTCGCGGACTACGCCGTAGCTCTACTGTAAATTTACATGTAGCGCTCTGAGCTCTGAGCTCTCTCTCTGTATGCAAACGCTGGCGACGGGGTCACCTCGTCCGTCCAACGAGTGGCGGGGGACGGGGTGGGAACTTGCAACGGCGGGAAGGGAGCGACCGAGCCTGATCTTTCAGCGTCGCGGCGTGGCCGTCTTGGAGATCAGCATCCCACAGCGACGAGGCAACAGCAGTGTTGAACAGGGCACGACACGTGCAGAGCTTGCACTGCACGGGGTCACCACCGGCGGATGACTCCAGACTCCCATGCTCCCGCGCTACTCTCCTGCTGGTAATGTACTGTGCACGCGGATATGAGCTGACCTGCTGCAGCCTGCATGCAGACCTGCATCAGGGACGGGTGGACGCACGGCGAGATAACGGCACTCGCGCGCATCACAGCTGTGGACTGCCATCCCACTCACTAAAGCAGCGGCCCCTACGACTGCACGCAGGTGGATGCCTACGACATTGGAACGGCGAGTACTGTTCCCGCGGCAGCAATACCTATCTGCAATCCTTTCAATACCTCGAGCGGGCAATCCAAATATCCCGGTGAGAATGGCGAGGTGACGAGGACGCTAGAGCCGCTGCCGTGTCGATTTTTGCCGGATAATGCATCAAAACAAAAATGTGCTCATCAACCGACTCTTACAGGAGCTCCTCCTACGTCGCTACTTACAGGCAGCCCTGCAAGTTGGCGACGGCCCCCAGTGTGTTGTTGCGACGGATATCCGATTACCGACGAGTCCTTTTCGGAGGTCTCGCGAATTCTGAATGACAATGCCAACGTAGTACAGGTCGAATGCCACCCCAATCACTGGCGGCCACAGTCGTCGCGTCCGAGGTCTCGGCAATGCCTGACCCCAACTGCAACGAGTGCAACCAACACCCCAACAGCGACACACGTGAAACGCTATCTGATTCCCTCGTCGATCGCCGGGGGCAAAAGTACACACAAATGTACATGCACATGAGCGATACGGTACTTCCTACACCTGAACTACAGGGGCGGAATGAAACAAAAACTCAGTTGCAATAACAAAGCCGCATGGAATTCAATTTGCTTGACCAACTCATATTGACCAAGGTGTTGACCATGCGTTTGCTTGCTTGAGCACTGAAAAGTCTCGGAGATTTGGACGCGTTGATTGTGTATGGATCCTTCGCGAATGGGCTCCCGTTGTAAATTACAACTTGTAATCAACGATTGAACTTCGCACTTTGTAAAAGTACTTGCCGGTAAATACATGCACAACACTTCAGTGGCAAGACGTTTGCATGCATACATGTACATGCACAACAGACGCTCATTGTAGCTCATCCGTTCAACAAAAACTACGACGACGTATACTACATATAGCACCGGACTTTCCGCCGGTGGGACTTGCATCCGCCCCGCCTCGCTAATAACTATTGTAAAAGCAAACTCTGCTAGGTGCAAGGGCACCAAAGCAGTCTAGGTCTACTATCGTTTGGCCTCTAGCTTCGAGGCCTCACTCCTCTGTGTGAACGCCGTTTAGGGGGTTGGCATGTAGTGCCGGAGCATCAGCCGGCCCACGCGACTCCTTTTCAGCTTGGACATGGACGGCATCCCGTCCCAAATGTGGTTCATCGCATCCTCAACGTACAGCTGCGGTTGGCACGGACCCGCAATCTTGTCGCTGAGGGGGGCCTTGTCGCCGTTCTTCTTGTAGTCCGCCACAGCTTCGTACGGGTACACGAACCAGCGCAGGTATTCGTGGCTCTTGGCCACCTTTTCACCCTCGGGGAACGAATCGAGCAACGCTGCCTCCTTCATACAGGCGTCAGCCTGGAGCACCGCCTGCTCGAGGTTTTCGCGCCGGTGAGTCGCAATGGTGCGAATGGGCTCATCAAGCATCGACGAGCTGTTCGTGCCGTCGCTGAAGAACTGCAGCTCTGACAAGCAGCTCTTGGTCGGCAGGTTGTCCTTGGAGCGCGACGTGTGATGCCACGCGGCCGAATGGACGTCGAACTCGTACTGCGGCAGGAACTTCCAGCCGTGATCGGCCACGAAGTTCACTGCGTCCAGAATGTAGTCGACCTCGGCGTCGTCGGCGAAGTACGGGAAGCTCATGCGCACGACGCCCGGTTTGATCACTTCGTCCTTGTCCACGAAGGCGTTCCCTAGCGCGATCGTGTGCTCCTTGCTAACGCCAAGCAGGCGCGCTCCGAACGGGCCGGCACATTGACAACCGCCGCGCGCCTGGACGCCAAACAGGTCGTTCAGAAGCGCGCACACGAAGTTGTGGTGCAGGAAGCGGTCGCCGTATCGAAGCAACATGGAGAAGATCGGCAGCTGGTCCATGTCGGCTTGATGTCGACCAAGAAGCACAATGTGCTTGTTTTCACCCAGTGACTGGCGCACGCGCTTGACGTGGCGGCGTTCCTGGGCCATGATCTTCTTGGGTCCAACACGCTGCTTGAGCGCGAACGCGAGACCGAGGCGGATGCTGCCCAGAATGTCCGGTGTGCCTCCTTCCTCGCGCTCCACGATGTCGTCCAAGTAGCTGTGCGCCTTCTCCGTTACAAACAGCACGGTGCCGCCGCCGGGCATTGTCGGGACCTCGTTGTTCATGAGTTTCTTCTTCACTACCAATACACCAGGAGACCCAGGTCCGCCGACGAACTTGTGTCCGGAGAAGAAGATGGCGTCCTTGTAGGCAAGCGGGTCGCTCGGGTTCATGTCGATCTCAACGTACGGGGCGCACGTGGCGTAGTCCCAGCAGGCCAAGGCGCCGTGCCGGTGCAGCAACCTCGAGATCTTGTCGACGTTCATGAGCATGCCCGTGAGGTTGGCAGCTGCAGTGAAAGTGCCGATCTTGAGTTTCCGCCCGCTGTAGTTCTTCAGTTGACGCTCGAGTTCCTTCACGTCGAGACCGCCACCGTTTGCTTCGGGGATTTCCACGATGTCGGCCGCAAGGCTTTCGCGCCACTGAAGCAGGTTCGAGTGGTGCGCGAACGGGCCCGTGAAGACCACCGGACGCCTGGACGAGAGCCGCAGACGCTTGGAGGTGTTGATCCCGAGCGCCGAGATGAATTTATGGATTGCACTGGTGCATCCTTGACCTGCGAACAGCACCACATCCTTGGACTCGCGAGCGTTCACGGCCTTTGCGATAATTTGACGCGCTTCGTTGCGGAACGCCGTGGTCTGCAGCCCCGTGACGGACGTTGTCGTGTGCGTGTTGCCGTACGTGGGCATGACCTTGTTCCGCATAAACTGCTCGATGCTCTCTAGAGACTTCCCGCTGGCCGTGTAGTCCGCGTAGCACTGCGCCCTGATGCCGAACGGCGACTGGAACGGCACGTTGCGGCCGATCATGTCGTCCGCGATGCCGCGTAGCAGTTGGTCGTCGCTCTCGTCGTCCGAAACGTCCACTTCGTTGTCCACGCAAATGCTGTTTTCCGGCACTGTGGACGAATTGGACGTCTCGGCATCAGCGTCCTCCTCGAAATCGAACGAGGTCGTGGACATCCCGAGGGGGTCGATGTCCGACCCGACGATGCTCAGCGACTTCTCCGATCCGATCAACGCCTTCTCCTTCTCGCGGATGTCTTGGATGATCGAGCTGCGTGCCATTTCTCCGGACTCGGACACGCGGAAAACCTGCGAGACCCAAGGCGTTGGGAGCGCCGTAGTCGTGCTGTCCTCGTTGCTAGTAGGCGGCATTTTATTTAGTGGAGGCCGTGGTGCACGGGCACGGAGGGGTTTTGGGAAGTGGCGACACCTGTCAGGTTTGGCGAGGAGCTGCTACACTTTCGGAGACTCCGCGACTGCGGATCATTATCGGCGGAAGGCGACGCACACACGCGACGATGTGCCGCGGTCAGGCGAGCTCAAGAACGCCGGCTCTTATATTTGTGCGAGAGCGACGGCGAGGCCCCGACACCTTGCAAAAACCCATCGAGACCTCAAGCTTTGTGCGGCGGAGGATCAACACGATGGATTTGACCGGTGCATCCGGTAGAAGAAGTGTCCGCTCGAGCGCGAGACCGACTCAAGTCGTGCGTCTCGACGGTCCCTGGCCTTCCAAATCGTTCAGCCAAGCGCCCACCGAGGACTGTTCATGCGAGCAAAGAGGTCAGGCATGACACAGATGGAAGGAGCTTCCGTTTTTGGCTTGATGTCGACTTAAGAGGCTTTCCACTTCAGCACAGCATCGACGGGAGATTTACTAAAGAAACGAACTGCTGGATGCCGAAAGAGATCGGGTCGGAAGGCGAGTTATAGTGTTGTACGTTCGGTGCAGACAGCATTTCAAACAGCAATAAGTCGCTGTAACTCACGTCCATTAGTGAAGCGCATGGCAATGTACAGTACACACGCTACAAGCAACAGCAATTTTGCCTTCGGGTTGAGAACATTTCAACTATTTAAAGTTAATTCCTCGTTGGTAATTCCTCGGACTTCAAGATATCATCGCGCTCTGTCAATATGAGCAAGGGTATTGCATAAAGTGAAAGAACTCGATTGGCGATGCATAGATCTCTACTGCATATCGCTCGCGATGCAGCTTGTGTGGATACATGGCAAGCTGTCGGTTGACAACCGGCGGTTGATGTACACTGTACATTAATCTGCGATTCTCGTAAACAACGTCAATGGCACAACGAGCGCAAGTCCTGCACTACAAGCCCCTACTTGCACCCAACAGTCCCATGAATGTACGGCTCTCGAAAAGCCGTAATACATGCACAAGTCTTCAATGAAGAGGGTGCCATACCTCTCAATGGGTCTACGTGACCTTGCAGTGTCCTACAGCCTGTAGCCCCAACGGCAAACGAAGGGGCTACACTCATCCACCAGAATACTCAAGCATTGAGCAGTGTAATGTATCTGGCTCCTATAGCAGTGAAAAATCCCTTTCAAGTCCACGAGAGGTAGAACAACAGTGTACTGCCCTGCACGTGTGGTTGAAATGCCAAACTCTACATGTAATAGCTGATGCAACAACAACAACAATGTGCAGTCATAGCATTCCTATTTTCTTTGCAGACCTTTCGTTCATGTATAACTAACCTACAAGTGCTTGTGCGATTCGCTATCACTGCCGCTTTCATCCTCTGAATCGGTCACCGGTGTCATGTCCATCAGAAACGGAGAGCCTTGCCCCGGCATACAGCGAGCGATCAGCATTCGCGCCGCCATCGCCACGCGGTGGCGCTTCATCTTCGCCAACGTCGGCACGCCGTCCCACACGTGGTTGATAGCTGGATCGAAGTAGCGCTGCGGCTGGCACGGTCCACTGATCTCGACCGACAGCGGTGGTTTGCTGTCTAAATTCTGGAACGCATCAACCGCTTCGCTCGGGTACGCGAACCACCGCAGTCCCTCGTAGCTGTCCGCGACCTTTTCATTCTGCTGGAAGTCAGACGCCGCTGCCTCCTGGATACAAAAGTCTGCGAGTTTGGCTGCCTGCTCGAGGTTCTGTCGCCTGTGGACGGCCAGGTCGCGAATGGAATCGCCTACAAGCGATGAACGCACAGTCTCCACGTCATCGATGTGCATGTCCGACAACCGCTTCTTCTCCGGGAACGCGACGTCTGCCCGTGAGACGTGACGCCACACACCCGTGCGGCAGTTGAAGTCGTACTGCGGCAGGAACTTCCAGCCGTGGTTGGCCACAAAGTGCACCGCTTCCAACACGTAGTCCACCTCGTCCTCGTCCGCGAAGTACGGGAAGCTCATGCGGGCGACGCCCGGCTTGAGGATCTCGTGCTTGGCAACGACCGCGTGGCCAAGATCGATGATGTGTTCACGACTGAGGCCGAGCAGCCGAGAGCCAAAGGGACCTGCGCACTGACATCCTCCACGAGCCTGCACTCCGAACAGGTCGTTAAGCAAGGCGCACACGAAGTTGTGGTGCAGGAACCGGTCGCCGAAGCGGAACATCATGGAGAAGATCGGCAGCTGGTCCACATCGTCAGTCTGTCGGCCGAGCAGGACGATGTTCTTGTTGCGGCCGAGAGATTCACGGACGTGGCGCACGTGCTGGCGCTCGAGATCCATGATGCGTTGAGGCCCCACGTGCTGCTTGATCTGGAAGGCCAAACCCAGACGGATGCTGCCCAGGATGTCGGGAGTACCGCCCTCTTCACGCTCCACCTTGTTGGCCAGGTAGCTGTGCGCCTTCTCCGTCACGAACAGCACAGTGCCTCCACCGGGCATTGTCGGCACTTCGTTGCTCATCAAGTTCTTCTTCACTATCAACACACCAGGAGAACCAGGGCCACCCACGAACTTGTGTCCTGAGAAGAACACGGCGTCCTTGTAGGCAAGAGGATCCTTGGGGTTCATGTCCATGTCAACGTAGGGGGCGCACGTGGCGTAGTCCCAGCACGACAACGCGCCGTACTTGTGCAGCAGCTTGGACACCTCGTCCACGTCTACCAACATACCCGTTAGATTGGAAGCAGCAGCGAAGGAGCCAATTTTGAGTGGCCGGTTCTGGTGCCGTTGAAGTTGACGCTCCAGCTCCTTCAGGTCGAGGCCTCCTCCTTCCGCCTCGGGGATCTGCACCTCGTCAGCGCACGGACTCTCACGCCACGGCAACAAGTTGGAGTGGTGGGAGAACGGACACGTGAAGATCACGGGTCGCTTGGAAGGTCGGTGGCGTCGACGGCCCTTGTTGATACCGAGCGCCGTGACCAGTTTGTTGATGGCGCTGGTGCAGCCTTGGCCTGCGAAGATCACCACGTCCTTGCCTTCCCGTGCGTTGACGGCGTCGGCAATGATGTTACGTGCCTCTTCTCGGAACGACGTCGTCTGCAGGCCTGTGACGGACGTCGTGGTGTGCGTGTTGCCGTACGTGGGCATGACGTGGTCATGGATGAACTTCTCGATGCACTCGAGCGACTTCCCACTGGCGGTGTAGTCGGCGTAGACTTGAGCTTTGGTGCCGAAGGGCGACTGGAACGGCACGTTCCGTCCGATCATGTTGTCGGCCATGGCGCACAGCACTTGGTCGACGTTGTTGTTGTCGACCAACGGGAGCTCGAATGAAGAGTCCAAGGCCAACGACGAGGAGCCGGTGGAGCGCGAGGGCGATTTCTCCTCTTCCTCATCATTGGACTGGTGTAGTAAAGGCTTCTGGGTGCGAGTAGAGGCCGCAGCTTTTTTTAACACTGGCGATGACCATGACGGGCCAGTAGACGTCGCTAGCTCTTGGGTCTTGCACGCCATCCCTTGCCAAGTGGTCTGCGCGGTCGGAGGCAAATTGATAAATGACAGTGAAGGAGGAGGCATTGGCGATCCAAGTTTTAGCCTTTCGCTGGGGGCGAGTGAGGCCTGTTATCCAGCGTAGATGGCCTCAAAACTGCTCGGATCTGGCGACCTCCACGAACTTTTATGTCTAGGGGGAGAGTGTCGATTGGCGATTGCAACCTGAGCCATTTCCTGTTTGAGCAATCCTGCCATCTGCTATTCCTGCCAGTTTTCCCGCCGTTGGAGGTCATGTGGCCATAGATGAGTCGCACAGAAGGTCAGGCAGATTGAACTGCTGAATGAGCCTCCGATAGACGGGCGACATACACTTTTCTTCCTAGGGCACGCGTGGTTGCGGAGGCTTACCATACTAACATGTAACAGTCGATGGGTTCGGTACGCTAGAACACCGAGGTCTCGCTTGGTGATAGCTATTGGTGTGCTGGTAGGGTAATAGCAAAGTCTCGTTAGCGCTGCGTCTGGGGCAACAACTATCAGGACCATTGACGCGAGCACTGTCACGCGATGTGGCTTTCCCATGCACATGCGCTTCCAAACGGGTCGATTGGTCTCTTCAGGTCAGGCGTAGCAGGTGGCTCGAGCAAAGATCCTGAGGCACTTGCGTCCCATCGAGCGGATTGGATTTGGCTTTTCAACACACATGTACACACCCATCCCGGTTCATGTAAGCGAAGCCATGTGTGCACGAATGGGACACATCGTTCGCTACCTCATGCTCATGAAGGTGCCGATGGTCGTTGAGTCTCCGACGGCGAAATACCCGAACACCCAAGCCGATTCGCAGTGGGCTCCTCCTCCTCTGCTATTGCGAGCTATCAGATAGCATTCCAGTACGTACCGGTACCGAAGTTGCTCCCGCTCTGCTGCTTTCGATCTGCTGCGAAGCCGATCGCGAGGATGGTCAGGCATCGCGCAAACCGAGTCCCACTTGCAACACGGAAAACGCGGGGCGTAGCGCGTCCAGGCTGACGGCAAGAATCGGAGCTGTATTCGACCACAGGTCCTGCAGTTGGCTGCCGCTATCCCCGATGGCAAATTGCAACGCTGCGGGTTTCCAGTGCGATCACAATCGCTGTGTTTGCTGCTGTGCTCGTGTTAGAGGTTGATGCGAGTTTTAGCCGTTCTGAAACTGTGAGTTGTCTCAGAACGGACTTGGAAGCTGTGCGCCTAGCTGCTTCGTCTTCATGCAATCTCTATGCACAGCGACTATGGTTCGCCACACGAAATATGTTCGATTCATTCCATTATCGAGGAAATGCTGGTCCTTTTGGCAGATTCAATCTATTGTACAACGTGCACTTATGTCGCTTAGGCATACTTGAAGTCGTAAAATATGCGCGATAACGTTGAGGAAGCTTCAGTTGAGAATGAGAAAATGCTTTGACGAACATTTTCTCATTTAAGTCCACACCAGTACTGTCGCTCACGTACCGACTTATTCGCGACGAGCTACATGTACATGAACTGAAGTACTTAGTACTACATGTAGTACTGCATGTACACAACCAGTAGTATCATACTTCGTTTCCAACTCAAGTGGCAACCTTTCGCTATGTAATTTGGTAGGTTATTTATCGGTCTTCAAAGGTAGTTAGTTATTTACTACAAGTAGAATGCAGCACGAGACTTACAACTGCTATTGCACTTCCCTGCGCAAACTGCTACATCTTGCCGCAACGATTGTTTAACTACATGTACTGCATCCATCGTCTACGGGAACAGCTTCTTCGTGATCTCTGCGAAGCTTTCGCCCTGGATCTTGGCCGTGCCCAGTTCGCGCTCCGTCGGCTGGCGGTCACCCGTTCCGGCGTAAGTACCAGCCCCCCACTTGCCGCCACCGACCACCTCGTCGAGCGTGTGCAGGTGGCGCGCGCGCACACCCAGCGGCACGAACGTCATGCCCTGGTGGGCGAAGAACGGCGCCGTGTTGAACGCCGTGGTCTCGTTGCCACCGCCCTGACTGCCACAGCTGAAGAAGATGCCTGTCGTCTTACCGATCAGCGCGCCCTTGGCCCATAGACCACCGCAGCCGTCGAAGAACGCCTTAATCTGCGCCGGCATCATACCGAAGCGCGTGGGCATGCCCCACAGGATACCGTCGTACTCCGTCAGCATGTCGGGAGTCACGATCGGGTAGTCCCTCTTGGGCGGGGCGTGCATCTTCTCCAGCACCAATTCCGGCAACGTCTCCTGCACCTGAAGGATCGTGGCCTCCACGCCCTCCACGGACTCCACGCCGCTCTTCACAGTCTCAGCCAGAGTCGCAACGTGGCCGTACATGGAGTAGATGATGATCGCCACCTTGGTCATGGTGAATACAGGGGGGTAAGCTGGGTTTGGTGCTTGCTCTTGAGCGGGGGAATTCGGTAATGACGAGCTACGCAGCACTACGTAGGATCTACGAGTTGACTCGGATGCCCCATCTCAAAGCTGTGGTGACGACCTTGATCGCTGGCAGTTTCCGAAATGCGACGTCATGCGTTGCTGTTTGCAGTTCATCGTGAACTGGAATGTGGCCTCGTGCCACGTCGATCTTCAGTACGTTTTTGATAGGTAGAAATAAAATGTTTAGAAATACTACATGCACAAGCAAAGTTGGGACATAGCCGGGACATGATCAGTTAGACTTTTGACTCGAAGTTTGTACAAAATACAATTTACAATTTGGACCAAATGAGTTTGCAAAATTACCTCCAAAGATCCATAAATAACCTCCCATTTAAAATATCGAAACGTCACTGTATCGACAGGCACGCTACTCGAGTCTTCACTGCTAGTGTAAGTCTCCACGTCTTCCTCAAACTGCACCAGCGACGGTCTCCACGTCGAGCCCGCATCCCTGCACGAACTACTCCTTCAGCTCGAGCAACACCGCTCCAGTGGTTTTGTACTCCCGCCGCCTCGCACACACGCACGTAGAAGCCCAGACTGGGGCGATCGGGGCTCAGTCCAAGCTTCTGCCAATCACCAACGTCACCAAGAGCAGCAAGAACAGGTTGCGCAGGTGGTACGGCGACAGCAACAACATCGAGGACTAGGATGCTGTGTAGCAGGCTATAGCTGCTGCCGCAGTTTGAAGAGCGTTGAACAGACCTTGGATCCGGAGCACAGTATCGCTCAGTGTGCGATTCACTCCTTTGGTCAACCTCTAGAACTTCCGTTTAAGCTCCAAGATCCAGGCTGGAGCGTTCAGCAAAAGCCCTGAATGACTTCGTGGGGGCTGGGGCCCCAGCCTGGGGGGGGGGGGTATATGACATTCTAATTCCCTGTTACTCTTGATAATATATCTTTGAGCTAAATATTTAAAATTTGGTTCCAGTGATATACTGTAGGTTTCTCCCTAGAACTCAGTGCGTCACCCAGGACGAGTTTGACACCGAAAACTTGGCAAGAAGATGAAAGACGTGCTCGTGAACCTACTAGCCTCGATTTCGAAGCGGAGACGCACATGCAGGTGGCGCACAACCGGGATATAAGCACTAGGAAACAGTGCAAAGATGATAATCCAGGAGGTCTGCCAACTTGCCGACTACTGTACAACATTTGCTGGCTAGAAATATTATTTTGCAATTATTGTTATTGTCTAAATCTAAACAAGACCTTGCGTAATATTTTCACTTGGTATAAGCCCACTTTTTATTGCTTTTTATTTTAGCACTCCAAAAAGTAAAAAAAATCAAACTCGCAACAAAGGCCGATGAAGCTGGGCGGGTTCGCGCTCAAGAAAGGCAAGAAGAAGGCGCTGGGGGCGTCCGCGGGCTTCTCATCCGCTGACTCTACTGCCCCTCTAGCGCCTGAGAAGGTTTTCGTGACGGACTTCGACCCAAACGTGCCGGCGCCGCTTACGGAGGATGGACAGAAGCCGCTGGTCATCCCATTATTGGAGACCAATTCCTGGACGAAGGACCTAAATAAAGAGCCAAATAAAGGCACTAATGGCGTCGAAATAGGCACGTCAGCGGACGAACAAGCGGCAGCCGAGATCCTCGCGGAGACCCAAGCAGCCAAGACACAGGGCGAAGACCCAAGACAGAGAGACCTAGTGATCCCCATCAGCGACAAGAGGGAGCAGAAGCGCGCGGAGTTGTTCCAGGACGACGATAAGCGACCTAAAAGCGACCAGAAGAAGCCCATTTTGCAGCAGAATGTGGTCCCGGGGCTTGACGAGCTCCAGGACGTTACGGATAAGTACCGGCACGACGTGGCACTGCGGCCTGAAGCCCCGGATGTGCACAGTGACGTGTACGAGTCCGTGCCGGTGGAAGCTTTCGGGGCGGCTCTGCTTCGAGGAATGGGCTGGAAAGGAGACGTGGACCCAGACGATATGGGCGTCGCCCCGCAGCCGAGACACAAACTACTGGGACTCGGAGCTACCAAGAGGCCGAAAATGCCTGGGGAGGACAAGAAGAAGCGGAAGAAACGGAAGAACAACAAGGACGACAAGGACGACAAGGACCAGGATAGACGCTCGGGGATCAACACGGAAAAACCTCGCAGAGAAGACAAGGAGTCACACAGCAGCAGAAGAAAAAGTAGGTCACCGGACAGGGACAGGGACAGCCGACGCAGAAGCCGCAGTCGCAGTCGGAGCGCAGACCGCCGTCGAGAGAGAGACCGTCGGGACAGAGGACGGCATCGAGACCGGGAGCGTGATAGACGCAGCCGCAGTCGGAGCCGCTCGGACCGACACAGCCGCAGACGCTAACGGGAAAAGTCGTGTTGGACAAGGAAGAAGTCTACAATAAGATAGATACAGGAGCTTGGTCTGTGCAGAAGCTCTCCACCAGGTATGTCAGCGAACTACGAAGGCTAGATGAACTTCACTTTGTCTACTGATTCTTGTTACTAGTGGCGTTGCTGCTGTTGTTGCTGGCGTCGTTCTCTTCTTCTAACAGCGATGTGTCGAGTTGCAGGGGCAACGGCGGGATGGAAGTGCAGATGTCGCCCAAGCTGTTTACAACAAAACTTTAGCAAACCTCAACATCAACAAGAGGCCAACACCATGCCAAGACGTACGCAGAGAGCACCGTCTCGCAGTTATCCCGGAACTTGAGCATCTGCGTGCGGTTCTCGTCGGCTTTGCCGTTCAGCAGGTTCGTGCGCATCGTGTTGATCGCCAGAACGTTCTCCTGTAGTAGAGCTGCTAGCCGCGCTTCTTCCAGTTCGGCAGGAGACGTCGACGGCTGGTTCGGCTCTTGGTACGGCTCGATCTTCATGCGCTTGGAGACGGCGGCAGGCTGAACGGACGAGCCGTTCGGATACCCTAGCGCTTTGACTTTGAAGGCCACGTCGCGCACGCATTTCCGCGGCAGCGTGGCGGCGATCTTGATGTAGCGGGTGACGTTATCGAACTGGTCGGCGGGGAACTGCGAGAGCCCCGCGTGCAACGTCTGTAGCTCCTGCTGCGTCCAGGCGGCTTGGGCGGTCGAATAGACGACGGTGGGCGAAATGGACGGCAGGTAGTCGGAAGCCTGGGGCGACGACAGGAACCCCATGCTGCTCATGGACTGCTTGGCGCTGGCCGCCTGGCTGGTCGTGCTTGGAGGGAGCGTGGCCATGGTAGGAAGCAGTGTAAGGGCGCCCCCTCGACACCCGACGGTTTGGCATATCTTCAACCCGTGTCATACACTAATCAGCAGCTCTGCACCATGTTCTGGCCGTTCCTGGAGCTGCGAGACCAGCTCGTCTACTGTCCACTGGCCGATTTCGGCGCCATTGGGGTGCGGGAAGGCCAGGATATCTACGCGCAGGCTGTCGTGGCTCAACCGGTGACGGCGCATGTGCCGTTGAAGAACGCGTGCGAGCTGAAGGGGAAGATCGCGGTGCTGCAACGCGGCATTTGCGACTTTGTGTCGAAGGTTCTGCACGCGCAACAAGCAGGCGCCGTGGCCGTGCTGATGGCCAACAACAGTGAGGAAGGAAGTGGCGAGGCTTTCGTCATGGATGCAGGTCAGCGCCTCGACCAGTTGGCAGACGCCGTGACGATTCCTGCTCTGATGGTCTCGCGCGCGTGGTCAACGGAGATCTTCCAGCACGTTCGAGAGGCGTATCTCGACCGCAGAGAGCTGTGCCTCACCATCAGGTTCCTCGGGGCGCAAACGGCGTCGCGGGTACTGGCCCAACAGGAAACGTTGGCTCGGCAGAGTCGGAATGCCGCACGTGACGTCGAACTCGAGCAACAGCGCGAGCAGCAGCAGCAGGAGGCAGCGAGTTTACTGCGGTATCGTCTGGGCAAGGCCGTAGCGAGCAAAGGATCAGTCGCGAGCGTCGTAGCTACGCCTAGCACGAGTGCGAGCGAGTTAGCGTTCGACTGGTCGCCAGCTTCGTCTGTGAAGAGTATTTACTCTTCGGGTCGTGGAGGAAGAGGAGACAACCAGAAGGAGCTGGAGATCGTGGAGGGAGCCCACGCGGCCACGCTGGCGATGCTGCATTGGTGTCCTATGACGACGGCCTTGGTGATTCTGGACGTGCAGAATTTTTTCACGCTCCGACACGGGTACGGCGGTGAAGCGCACAGTTCCAGTTCAAGCCCAAAGACCCCTTTACGCGCTCTGGGCGTGAAGTTTTACGAGGATGTAGACAACGTGCTCGTCCCGACGATCCAGGACGTGCTGCTTGCCAGTCGCGCGACTGAGGGGATGGAAGTCATCTACTCCGTCGTGGAGAGTGCAACGCGCGATGGCCGTGAGAGATCCCGAGCGCACAAACACGCTGGAATTCACGTGCCCAAGGACGGATTCGGCGCTCAAGTGCCCAAGCGAATCGCGCCGGACGACGGGAACGACATCGTGCTGCCTCGCACTGGCGTCAAGTAAGTTTTGGCTAGTGTGGTCTGTAGTGCGTCTGGATATTGACGTTTGCTGTGCTGAGCAGTGTGTTCGCAGCAACAAACCTCGACTACGTGCTCCGGAACTTGATGGTAACGCACATCGTAGTCATGGGCATCTCCGTGCTGGGCAGTGTGGAGTCCTGCGTGCAGACGGCGTTAGATAGAGGCTACCAAGTCTCCGTTGTGAAAGAGGCGCTGCTTCCACTGACAGAGGGAGATCCCAAGAAGATTTCGATGCTCGAGAGCTTCTCTAGACGTGGGGTCCAGGTGCTTACAGCTGCTGAGTTCGTCGACAAGCTGCAGTCTTTTATCTAGCTCAACAATCAATCCACAGCAAGGTGAGCTTATTATTATTTTACTGACCAAAGTTGTTTTAAATTTGCCCCATGAAACCACTGCCGCTCGAGCGTAATGGCCGAATTATCCGAGGTCGAAGCTGTGCTGGCGTCTCTGGTAGACGCTGTGGCCGCATCCAACCAGGAAGGCGTCGAAGTGCTGCCCATCGGAGGTTTCCTCTGGAAATTCCCGTCTGAAGGCAGCAATACCAACACAATCCTCTCTCCGCCAGCCCCAGAAATACGTGAATATCCACGGAAATGCCCCCAATGTGGCGTGTGCTGGGTGTCGGACAGAGAGTTCGAGTTGGACCATTCGCGTAGATGCTCTGCAGCCCTCGAGGACATTCCGACGCCACCGAACTTGGGCGTTCCACGCCGTGTATGGTGCGAAGTGGACGAATCTTTCAGCCGATTGCAGTGGCGCCACGACCGAGAGCTCAGCAGTGAAGGAAACGGCATTTGCGCTACCAATTTCGTCGCCTTTACGGACATCAGGGAGGTTTTAGTACTGGAAGAGCCCATTAACAGCTTCCAGATTCGCACCTTTGGCCATCGCACGATCGTTTTCCAGTGGAGGCGCGAGGAAGACGAGGAAGCAGCGAACGATCTCGCCCCTTATCGCCTTGAGCTGGATGCGCGTCAGTGGCAGGAATATCTGGATGAACTCAGCAAATACGCGCGAGATTCGCCCTCGGATAGAGCAATTAGTGGGGGTAGGAACTGCCGGTCAACCGCAGACATTTTCAACGAGGCTTCACGCCTGTTAACCAGCGAACGCAGTGCCCACAACCTCCCGTCGTTACTGGAGAAAGTTGGATTTAGCTCAACCCCAAGAGATTTACGCGATGAAGAAGGGAACTCGTTGGTGCACTTGGCTCTCCGTCTCAACCTCAGTGCGATCGTCATTTTCAGACTCCTCGATATGGGGGTGGATTGCAATCACCAAAACAACGAGTGAGTCCGGATCATTTAGCGTTTCGTTGTGTACTAATTTGTGTTGGTTGTAGAGGAGAGAGTCCATTGCTTTTAGTCGCAGCGTCCGGAGATATCGCTACAGCCAGGATTCTCCTCTCCCTGTCAGCTACACAAGTTGACTTGTCCTGTGCTCTCGGAGTTACTGCGTTCCACGCTGCAGCAAATGCTGGCGATGTACAGGTAAAAGTTTTTATTTTTTATGTTGATGTAGTTCTTCCGTCACTGGATCTCATTTTTATCTGCAGATGCTTCAACTCTTGTGCGATGCTGGTGCACAGCCAGATACACGGGATGACAATGGCTGGACAGCACTGCACTACGCTGCTGCATGTCCCACTGGCCTTGAAGCTCTTCACTTCCTGTGCGAGTTGCTGACTGACGAGCTCATCGATGCCCAGTGCAGCCAAGGAAACACTGCACTTCATGTGGCTGCTGGCTGTGGATACCAGGAGAATGTTCGCGCGTTGCTCGAGACTGCAGCCAGTCCACACGTGTGCAATTTCAGTGGGGAAAGCGCCTACCACTTGGCGTTGCGCAACAGCCACATCCAGTGTGCAGTGGCTATTAACGACTACCAGAGTATGCCACCGACAAGGTACACTGAACCATCAAGTCCAGTGAAGACTAGAGCGGTATCTACAGCCAGTGCAGTCGTTCCGAAGGAATCGGAGGCTGCTGGAGAGTGGATGGAAGCGTTTACAGAAGATGGCTACACTTACTACTACCACTCGCGCACGGGCGAAACATCTTGGTACAAACCCGGGGAATACCAGCTACCTGATGCTTGGGAAAACGCACAGGACGAGCCCAATTCCGGCATTTACGACGACGAAACGTCCGGCATTGACGTGAGCCATTCATACGACGCTGACAGTATTCTTGGGGACCAACTCCCGTTGTGTTTGATCCCGATGGTAAGCCCCCTCACGTCTCTTGACAAGCCAACTGCAGCCGCCAAGTACGAAGCTTTGCGTCGGAAAGCGCGAAAGCAGCGAAAACGCCGACACTTGAAGGGGAATTTCACTCCCAACCACGAAAAGGAAGTGACCGCCCAGACCTTCACCCAGGCACCTGCTGCCTACCAAAAGTATCATTGAAGCGTATGGATCGTTTGAAGAACTTCAAGCAGAGCAAACCAATGCTAGAATATTGTTGCTGTGGGAAATGATACGAGAGCACCTAGCCATTTGGTGGCGCGGATCACTCGGAGAAGTGGTTAGCGTGTGCTGTTGAGGAGGTCGCCGGAAGAATGGGACCAGATAGGCGAAGAACCCCAAGAGAAAGTGATTAACAAATGGGTTTAAGCTAACGCCGAGAAACCATGCGGCACGTCTTCTTTGCTGTCCGTCCACTATTGACTGAAGTGATTGTCGTGTGGTAAAGGTAGACGAAGACGCCTATGTCTTGGATGAGGTGACCCAAGCTCTTCGCTTTCGCGTTATTTAGCTCAATTCTCAATTCACCGTCTCGTGATGAAGCTCCTTTCTGTCGCCTTCACTGCCTTGTGCTGCATTGCTCCTCCGTCTGCTGAAGCCCATTCGTGGCTGGTGAAGCCTGTGTCTCGCGAAACCAGACCAGTGTCAACCGACGGCACTATCGGCTGCCCCAACACCACCCCCAAAACGCCGACTGCCTTCTCCCCCGGTGAGACCATCGACGTCCGCTACTGGCGCAACAACCACCTTGGAGGATTCATCCGCTGGGCCATCTCCCCCGTCGGTAGTGAATCGGCCTCTGACTTCGACGACAACGTCTTCTTCTACACGTGCCGCGAATCTGGACCGGACTGTGTCCCTGCTGACGGCTCGACAAGTCGCTACGCTGGAGACAGCAGTGGCGACCACACCATCTCCTGCGGTGACACGATCACTCTACCGAACTGGCTGAAGGAAGGGGACTACGTGTTGCAGTGGGTCTGGTTTGGCGTGGGCTCCAGCTACGGGAACATCGGGTGGGCCGAGCCGCAGTTCGTTTCGTGCGCAGACATCACGTTGACTTCAGCCGGTTCGAGCAGTAAACCGGAATGCCCCACGTTTGTTGGAGGGGATCGAGTGATCAAGAACGAGGACCTGGGTGATGACAAGTGCTTCTACTTCTACACCAACTCGATCGTATCCACGCCGTACAAGGGGAGCAACGACGACTACGAGAAGTCCTACATCTTCGGCAAACCCTCGTACGTTGAAAACTGCAGTGGAGGGGCTGGGAACTCGACAACGTCACCGGAAACTCCGGATACGGGAAGCCCCACGACGGTTGTCCCAACTGCAACGCCTACGTCAACCGAATACCCTACCAGTGTTCCAGAGACCGAGTCCAACGGGGACAGTGTGGCGGGTGACGCTAGCGACGTGAGCGACAGGGACAGCAGCGATGATTCTGGAGCTGGAACTGTCGCGCCTGGAGGTTGCAAGGGCAAGAAGCGCTCCTGGGCCCGCAGTGATTGATTCCCCCCGTAAAAGTCGTTGGTTAGATGTCTCCCCATACATTTGTCAGTGAGTTCAACCACTAAACGTTAGCATGAGTAGAATTGTTTTTCGTATTTGTACAGCCGTTTGCCTGGTTCTCATGAAATACATCTATTGGGACTACCCTTTTGCAAAACGCCACAACAATAATACGGTGGGGAGCGCTATGAGCTGCTCTTCTACCCTCCGTCGTGAATAGGAACGCCAACGAAGTTACTTACTCTAAGTCGGTCTGGACGGCAGTGTTGCTGTCCGCCGAAGCCGAAGCAGACGTGGAACCCACAGTAGGCACTTCGACTTGGTCGGCGTTGCTTCCGGACGAAGAACCGCAGTCGAGCACCACGTTCGTGTAGGGAAGATCGTTAGTGTTGCTGGAGGCCACGCTGGACGGCTCGGAAGTCACGTCGCTTTGGTCGGCATNAAACGACGTTCGTGTAGGGGAGGTCGCTCTGGTTGCTAGAAGCCACGTCCGTCTGAGTGGCGTCGTTCGCGTTGCTGGAGGCCACATCCGTCTGGGTAGCATCATCGGTGTTGCTGGAGGCCACGCTGGACGGCTCGGAAGTCACGTCGCTTTGGTCGGCATTGGTTCCCGATGAGGAACCGCAGTCAAGAACGACGTTCGTGTAGGGGAGGTCGCTCTGGTTGCTAGAAGCCACGTCCGTCTGGGTAGTATCTTCGGTGTTGCTGGAAGCAACACTCGACGGCTGCGAAGTCACGTCGTTTTGGTTAGCATTGCTGCCAGACGTAGAACCACAGTCGAGGACGACGTTCGTGTATGGAAGATCGTTAGCGTTGCTTGAAGCCACGTCGGTCTGAGTGGCGTCGTTCGCGCTGCTAGATGCCACATCTGTCTGCGTAGCATCATCGGCATTGCTAGACGCCACATCAGTCTGAGTAACATCGTCGGCATTGCTGGAGCCCACGTCCGTCTGAGTGGCGTCGTTCGCGTTGCTGGAGGCCACATCCGTCTGGGTAGCATCATCGGTGTTGCTGGAGGCCACGCTGGACGGCTCGGAAGTCACGTCGCTTTGGTCGGCATTGGTTCCCGATGAGGAACCGCAGTCAAGAACGACGTTCGTGTAGGGGAGGTCGCTCTGGTTGCTAGAAGCCACGTCCGTCTGGGTAGTATCTTCGGTGTTGCTGGAAGCAACACTCGACGGCTGCGAAGTCACGTCGTTTTGGTTAGCATTGCTGCCAGACGTAGAACCACAGTCGAGGACGACGTTCGTATACGGAAGGTCATTAGCGTTGCTAGAGGCAACGCTGGATTGCTGCTTAGCGGTCTGCGAGCCGTCGTTCGAGGACGAAGGCTGCGATCCAGAGCTAGAGCTCGCGACAGAAGGCGTGTTCATGGGTTCTTCCTGTTGCTGGGTCTGACTGGCATCGCTGCTGACAACCGACTCCTCAAAACTGCCGCTCTCCACGGGGGCCACCGTCCCGGGACCTGCTGCCTCCGAAGCGTCCGTCGACGAGTTCGACGAGCCTTGGTACGAAGCAGAGGCCGAAGCACTGAACGATGAGCCGGTCGTGGATGCCGATGAGGCCTGCGTCGGGTTCTGAGACGACGATGAGGCTTGCATCGGGTTCTGCGACGACGAGGAGGCCGAAGCCGAAGAGGCCACCGAAGACGCGGTGGAGGCTGAGGCTGAAGAAGTCGTCTGGGTGCTGCTACCTGACGAGGCCGTCGAGGCCGAAGCAGCCGTCTGCGTAGGGTCCGAACCGGAAGAGGTGGACGACGGAGACTTCTGCGCCGCCTGGGAAACGTCCTCGTTGATGTGGACATCACTCTCCGAGTACTGGCACAGAGGAGGGGACGGACCGTTTCCAAGCATCTTCGGCTCGCCGTTGGCGTTGCCCTGAGACCACTGGCAGATCTTCACGGTCGCCTTGCTAGACTTGACCCAGATGTTGCTCAGCGTGGCCTCGTCGCCCCAGTTCTTGTTCACCGTCACGATGGCGTTGCCCGGGTTCACCACGTACACGTTGGACACGGACACCTTCTTCGGTCTGTCGCCGCACGTGCCGCATGAACGGTAGAGCTTGCTGATGTCCTCGCCGTAGAAGCCGTCGATCTCGACAGAGCCGTAGCCGTTGTGCTGGATGACCTTGTCGTCGGCGTAGCGAGCGCCGCAGTTGGTGATCTTGGAGACACTGGACGCGGTGCCGCCCTTGATGCTCAGCGCGTCCTCGCACACATCGTCCCACCAGACGTTCTCAATGGTGCAGTCGTGCTTGTCGCAGTGGACGCCCTCCATTTGGTTCTTGCCGATGATGGCGTTCTTGAGCGTGGCACCGGGCTCCATCTTGAACACGGCGGTGTTGGCTCCGCTCTCGGTCTGACCTTCGCACGACACGTCGGAGCGCTCGAACGTCTGCATCTTACCGTCGAAGACCTCTCCAGCCTTGATCACGTACGCCTCCGAGTACTGGACAGTTCCAGTGCTGGCGGGCCACG
>LGSM01000155.1:0-66430 GCA_001314345.1 Phytophthora multivora | reverse complement strand
GCAGTTCATGGTCAAAGCAAAAGGCTTTGTGTGGTGGAAAAAACTATATCGAGGCAAAAGCTGTTACTGGTAAGATCGTACAGCGAATGGCACTTCAGTCCACGCCAACTTTCCGTGTTGCCCTCAACGCTAGAACTGTTGTTGAGTTTGCTAAACAGGAGCAAACGGCGTTTCCAGACTTATCCCAAGTTTCTTCGGTAGGTGACACTCGGCTGTCCCAGTTGTCCTTCGCTGATGTGGCGTCCCAGAGCCTCGCCAGTTCAATCGCTGACACGGAGGAGCCGGATGGAGAGGAACCTGAAGTCAATTTGGAACCAGGAGTGACTGGTGTTCTAGCGCCGGAAGCTGAAGCCCCCAATGATCCCACTGAATCTACACCGACGGCAAATGTAACGTGGGCGCTTGCAGAGCGCCCCGTGATTAATGGTATGACGAAGCCTCAGAGAAAGCTAGCCAAAGAACGAGAAGAGGCCCAGCCCGCCCGTCAGCTCGCCGCAAAGAGAAGACACCAGGTTTGTCAGTTTGGATGGTGTTGCGGCACACCTGGACGGGCCCTACAGCTTTTACTACTCGAAGCCGATGGTTGATGCGTTGCTAATCCCCAACATTGAAGTGAATGGGGAATTGTCCGTGAAACCTTTCGCTTCAGGGCACGACGTGCCGACAATCACGAAGATTCCGCAGCTACCGACAGTGAATGCAGCGATTGAAGCGATCAAAGTCAAAGACGGCATTGACTTGTTTCCTTTTACTAGACTACGGATATGCTACGTTTAATCAGCGGGATGTTATGGCTACTATCATAGATGCACGAGCTCATTTTGGGCTGGTGATGCGGATTTCTAAGTGGATTGAGGAAGTGGAGTGGCGAGTTGCTGATTTACGCAATACATTTACAGATTTGAGCCACGCTACGAAGGTACATGACGTACAAAATTTACACCTGATCTATACAAAAAGTAACTATTTCATGTTCTGCAGGGCGAACACAAGGGGTACGTGGAGACTTTGAATTTGAGCGCGAATCGGATACCACACGAAGTCGTTCTGGGGTTTCAGTTACTAGAGTTTCGCGATAACTTGTGGCTTCACACAACTTCCATATTTGTTTCAATGATGGTACTACAAGATCTGTACCCTGGTGTTGGCATCGTGAACCCAAGCTACCATGCATTCGCGATGCCAGACCAGAAGAGGCGTACAGCAGCTGGATTAGGAGCTGCTAACGCAGCGAATAAGCAGGTCATCGGAAATTTCAACATGTCGGGGCATTGGGTGGCATTTTTGGTTGACCGGAGGCTGGATGCTGTCAAGAAGAAGGCCACGTGCTATATGTTTGACCCTTTACAGCGTGAAGCCAACTACACTGTTATCAGGAAGAGTGTAAGTACGGCGATCGAGGGGATACTGCACCTGAAAGGAGCTGTGGAGTACAAAAAGATCGTGTGCTGTACGCAGCTAGACGGAAGCTCATGTGGAGCCTGGTGCATTGCGATTCTGGAATTGCTACTCAGTAAGAAGTCGTGGGATGATTGTACCTACAAACTCCAGCCTTACTTGTGCTTGTGTTTCCTGCATGAAGCCATCGCTTTTGTCAAGAAGGAAGCTGCGTGCAGTCAGCTCTGCTCTAAGTAAAATTGCTTTTGAATACACCTCATTTAAGTGTAACCGTATGCTTTTACAGAACTTGATATACAAAATCTATACATGATTCATGAAACGTTGATCGAATTACGCTTAGTCCCACAATTCCCAAAAATAGACTTAGTCTGAAAAGACTGAAGCTTTATGGTGGATTTTGCACACACCAAACCGAACATAAACAGATTTCCCCGTGACGATTTACGCATCTGTTTTCAGGACACCACAGACAGTACACGCTCACCGTTAAAAATTGATTTTTGTCATCATAGATCTTGAAGTAGGAACATCGTCCAATTTTTTTTAGATGAGTCCTACAGCTCGGCTATTGAATATCTCGAGGTATACAGTGGCTGAAAATAAGCACAATACCCGGCTCTATCGAGTAGTGCGCCTAACTCGCGATTCGTCCCTAGGTTCATTAGGGAGTTTCAGAATCAAACTTTTGGCGACGAATTTGGCCTCTCTGGACATCTCCAAATCCGCGCGGATTTTGGGGACGTACCGGTCGGATTTTGAGGAGCGTACCAGTCCGATTTTGGGGAGTGTACCAGTCGGATTTCGTCAAATGCGGATTTCCGAGCTCGCCACAGATGCCCTACAGATCGGAGCGAAGCACCCTGCTCCACCACCTGGATGCAGCGTGAGCTTACTACGTAGCCAACGTTGACCATGAATCGGCGGAAGTGATGTAGTCAGCTTTCCTGGCAACCGACACGAACAGATACCTGTACGATCGTGTCGGCTCGTCACATCGAGGGGGAGCGTTCAGTGCATTATTAGACCGCACAGACACCGACTTTCGGCAGCTAACACGTGTGTCGAAGGCTTCATTGGTTGACCTTAATGACTAAATTCATGACTGCCCTGCTTTCCACTTCGTGAATCCGCATGCGCGCCATCAACAACAGCCAGTTTGTTTACAGCTCGCTGTCGGTTTAGTTCGACTTGGCACCTATGGTAATGCTGCAAGTGTTGGCGAGTTCCACAGGAAATATAAAATAGCAGCTGGATCGGTTGTAAAGTACACATCGCGTGTGTTACTAGCGCTGAAAGCTGTGCGGGCAAAATGGATAGTGTGGCCGACACGAGCTCGACGACAGGAGATTTGAGAAGTCATGTCAAAAGAGGGCTTCCCATTGGTTTCCCCGAACCATGTTCCTTCGTCATCAGCCCCTTGGTTGGAGTCGTAGGTACATAATGGGGTGACCGTTGCTTTTGCACCAAACAGCTCATCCATTTTCGCGTACCATGGGCACATTTTCTCGAGTTTTTGTTGCAGAGTAAAAACGCCATTTTCTTCGTCTTGCGCAGTCACCCCAGCGCCGGTCGAATCTTCGTACTCCTTCGCGCGTCTGTAGCGATTTTTGTAGATCATGAAACGCTCTTTCATCTTTTTCGGACTCAACTGAAACCGTCCGTTACTGCTACTGGCCAGCTTGGCCGCCATAGCCTTGGTCTCCCCTGTCGCCGATGACTGCTTACCTATCGCTGTTTACCTGCCACACTGAAACAACTGGCGAAATGTGGTGGATGATCCAACCACACTATAACGGCATACAGATCTTCTGGCTTCAGACGCGGGTTCTTCTTCTCCTTAAACTTCGCCGTGCCTATCTTCAGCGTTTTCGGGACTGCAACAGGTACGCTGGCGGCGACAGTTGTGCTGCCAGTGGCTACCGGCATCAGGGGCATGAGTGGTGTTCGCTCCTCCTGTCAAATCCGACTCAGTTCCCTCGCAATTCCCTCCTGTATTCCGTCCGCGACGGGTTTTGCAGAGGTACCTCCTCGGATTTCATCGCTGTGCTTTTGCGGATTTGGGGCTGTGTCATAGCTGATTTGAGACCTCGGAGCCTGTCAAAATGCGTACGTATTTCAAAATCAGATTTTTTATTCTGAAACCCCTATTGGCATTTTTTTACTGGTACATATAGTGCAACGGCTACGTTGTACGGATGCTCAATTAAGGGGAGTCAGAATTGAGAAATGGTGCAAAAAATATCACCACCCGGGCGCCGACAAAATGACACGACTATTTCCAAAATATCACCCCGGTCAGATATGAAATGACCGGTCATTTCTATATGACAATCACTCTGAAAAGCGCCCATCGTCAACACTCGAGAGCAACAGCATGCCTCATGTTTCCCACCACCGAGCTGAACTTGCTGCATGTAGTCAACAGGAAAAAGGATAGGAATGGCTTGCGTGGCGTATATTATCCGGGTGATAGCTTAAGGAAAATGCGCTACTCTACGTTATGACTCATTTCTGTAGACTTAGTGAGCGTCGAGCATCTTCTTACAGCCGTAAAAAAAACATCGACGCTTGCTCCTTCGCCCTCGGCGTCGACGGCCATTGTCCGCTGCATGTGCAAGTTAGTCATGACTAGGACAGGGGNTATTTCCGAAATGTAAATGTGCGCTGACCATAAAAAATATGGCGACCATTTCAGTCGGAAAATGTCGGCCAAAAAGCTAATTCTGACCCCCCCCCCTATTGGGATTAATTCGGCATTTATGTAGCGCACGCTAATAGTAGGTACTAAATCCAATACCAATTTCAAGTGATCACTCCTTATAAATATACGATTTTGTATCGGTTTACTGTGAAGACGTTTTGTCGACATGTTATAAAATATAAGAGAGTACTGCCTGGAGAACTCAGGTAAATCCACTACCATTTTTACTTTTCAATTCCCAACACTTATTTGCGATTTAATGTTTTAGATCACTGCTACAAAGGAGGGCTCTTGGCTGATACATTTATGTCATGGTGGATTTCTATCTCGCTTACGATTCTTCTGGATCTTAGATAACGCCACAATGAAGTTTATTCGTCCTCCTACCAGGCAACAAAATGGTAATGACCCCGTACTACCGCTTCGAGGTCGTCTGGGGCCCAGGGCGTCCTTGAAGAAGTCGATTTGCTCTGCTAGCTGTGATAGTTGTGTATCTTTGTCGGCGATCACTTTCGCGAGATTTTTATTCTCTCGAATACTTGCCAGCATCGCAAACTATAAAACCTTTAAAACCACTACGTTTTTCATGTTAGTAAATGCAACTTTACAGACCAAAAAGTATCCCCTCTGCCTGCAGGAGAACACTGAGCTTACGTAAATTGATACTGGGTTAGTTTCGAGAGACAGAAGCAAGTGACCGTTCATTACGAGGAATGTGATCATACAACGTGCGATTGCAAGTACTGCTGCCGTCTCTCGCAAGTATTCAAGCGGTTTGAATCATGGCTTATTTGTTTAGCGCTACCAGCCCAATCCTCTAATTTTACGTGGTTTCATATAATTTGGCATTCTCCAACATTGATTTCTTGAATGAACAGGTAAGAAATACTGCGACTATTTGTTTATTACAAATCGGCGTACCGTGTATTGTCAATTTCCTTGTACTTTCAAAAGCAAAAGGAGCGCGTCAACTCCGCATTTGTCGGTTCCTTGGTGGTTTGTCCGAGGTATTGAGGCGTTCCAGTGGGTTTGTTCGGTTCGTCGAATCCAACTCCATCGGGCCCGTAGTTGCTCTGTGCACGTTGTAGGGCTGAGCCTGGAACAAACGAAGAGGCGGGCATCGCGTACGCAACGTGAGCATTGCGACCCTCCTGGGGCTCACGGACTTGAACTACATCAATGCGCTCTGGCTTCCATTGCTGCGCCACATACGGAGACACTGAATCAATGGTACGCGAGTTAGCGTAACTAGGCTGGTGCATACCTGACGATTGGGTCGAAGCACGCGAGTCTCCACTTTCCGCACGCTTAGCGCAAGTCTTCTCCATCTTCTTGATCTTCCTAGTAAGGCGTTTTTCTTCCGACGAAGACAGCGAAGATGAGGACAATGAAGAAGACGAATAGCTACTTTCGTAGTTGCGTCGACCTTTGTGTTTGCGCCTCGAGCGGCGCTTCCTTTCCTTCTCCCGTCTCTTGGCCCTTTCAGCTCTGCGACGGCGTCTTCGACGTCGTTCCTCTTCCGAACCCTCGGGAGATGATGACCCAGCGGAGTGACTGCGAGGATACGTCAACGTGGTAGGAACTTCTGGGTTCTGAGTGCTGGCTTCGCTTCGAGACGACACAGATCCCTGAGCAGACCTTTTCTTGTAGCTTTCTCCCTCCGATACTTTCGTTCTAGATGACCCCTTGCGATATCGTGAAGAATACGAGCTGTCGTCGGAAGAATCGTCCCTGTACGCCCTCCTCTTGGAATACTTTTTACGGTGACGACGCTTTTTATCTCTGCGACGACGACGCTCACGCTCTGACTCCGTCGAATCAGAAGAATCCGAGGTGGGCAAAGCGTTTTGTACAACCTGTTCCAGCTCTTCGACAGAGAGTCGAATGGTTGCAAACTCCGATAATTGACTTGGATAACTGTTGTCAGAATCAGCGCGGTCAATGGTATACCCACTTGGAACACCGAAATCCACTTCCCCTCGCTTGTCTTCCTCCGTATCTTGCTTCAAAGCCCTCTTTTCCTCTTTCTTCCCCCCGCGATACTTGAAACTCGCCGGCAAGTCTGAATCTGAGTCCCCCTCTTTCTTGAAACTACCCGGTAATTCCTTCTGCTCGTGTTGATTCGGATCATCCTGGCCCATTCTTCTCGCATTCTGCTCTCTCCAGTTCTCCTCCCGTGTCACTTGCTGGTCCAACCCGACGTGTTTCACCGCCTGCTCCTCCATCCTCCTCCACTTCTCCTGCTGCTGAAGCTCCAACTCGCGTCTTTGCGCTTCCTCAAACTCTCGATGTTCCTGCATCAGTCTCTGAATCGTCTCCTCACTAGGTTGGGAATATTTCCTTTCAGGAACTTGAACTGCAACTTTTTCCTGCAAGCAAATCTGTAGACGAATTTCACCGCTGGGTTTGTCATTCCGATACAAAGGGAACCATTCGTCCACGGTTTCCCCAAGTTGAAGTTGCCGTAAGTGCACGACGCACGCCCCAATAGCCGGACTGTAAATCAGAACGTGGTTCTTCACTCGGATCGTCAGGATTTCGGTGTTCGGATTCTTGACGTTCATTTGGAACTTCTCGTTCCATTCAGGACAGTCACGTGTGGCACTCATTTGCACTTTTGTATGGAACGTTTGGTGGCTGTTTCCGTTCCTTTTGTCCGCTCCAACGAGGGATTTCCCCTGTCCGAAGCCTCCGATCATGGGTGTATCGCCTAAATACAATTTACAGTACGAGCCTTGAGCCACGGCCGGCAGATTTCGAGCCGAGTGCACGCGGAGGTACAGCGTGAAGTTGCCGTACAGCGGACGCAGCGACGTCATACTGGCGCGTCGTTCCGGACCCGATGACTGGTCGGACGACGACCGGGACATGGCGCCGCTGGGTTTAAACCCCAACGACGTCGTGAAGGCCCGGAATCGGGACATTGGCGCGCTTTCCTGCGAGTCGCGTGCCATGTTCTGCGACGATTGAGGAGTGAAGGACCTGCCTGGTGTTGTCGAAGGTGTCTGAACCCATTATATACTGAAATCAAGTCAAATGGGATAGGTTCGTGTTTTTAGGTTCAATCTCCGTGGTAGAGGGAATTCCATGGTACTACGATGCTGGTGCAGCGATATGCATAACGTTAGCGTTATGCACAAAGGCCCTTACAGAAAGAACCTAGAGCTGTTATCTCTTGTTGTGGCTGTCCGCTAGCATTTGCATTTGGATATTTATCAAGATACCTGTGCGTGCTTATTCACTTCTGGGTACTCTATTATAGTATCTCACCGCAGCCAAACTGAAGCCAACGCACGGCTTGCATTTTAGTACAAGTGAAGTGCGGGCTTCTTCTAGGAATGACGAACTTTACCAGCTTGTTGCACAACTTTCAAACTACAATTGGAGCTAGAAATACTGAGCCGATGTATCGTAGCTCTGCCCCGTAAGGGCAGACAAGTCTTGACCTGCTAACCCCGACATATCTTGTCCTCCAAGGAACTGGCTGACGTCTGGAACTGCAAAAGGAATCCCCATACCTCCAGCACCACCGCCAGCGTCCCCTCCCCCTGTTAGCTGCTGGATGCTTGTCGCCACGGAAGCTACATCGGATAGAATGGAGGCGACATCAGCCGCGGTGCTGATTTTCTCCGCCATTGTTCGCTTCTGTTGCGGCTGAGGGGGTAAAGTCTCAATGTAGCCTGGACGTGAATCTTGGGGCTGAGCTGATCTCGCGTACGCTGGAGGAGGCTCACTGTACTTGTTCGTTGAGCTGCTGAAGTGGTCGGGTCCATACGATTTCGAGTGAGGCGGCACAGATGCTCGAGGAATGTAACTTGCTTTGCTTTCACGCTGGGAGTGAGCTCGTTCTTTGGATTTCTTGTGATTTCTGGCCTTGCGCTTGTGCTTTTCATCAGCCGACGATGTCGAGCTCGAAGAAGAAGATGATGAGGAGGAGGAGGAGGAGGAATAGGAAGAAGAAGATTCGTATCCATCCGAATCCCGTCGAGCTTTTCTTTTCGCCTTCCGTCGTCGACGCCGTTCCTTCCTCTTGGCTCTCTTCTCTCTGCGACGACGGCGACGTCGACGACGCTCTTCCTCGGATGATGAAGATTCCTCTGAACTGGAAAAATCCTCATGAGCAGCAGGAGGCAATTTCTTGTGGGGAACTTCCTGTTGAAGCTCAACCTCCGGAGCTCGTGGGAATAACGGAGGACTAGTCGATTGGTTGTCCTTCAGGCTTCGAGACTGCTTTCTTGAGTGGTGATCATGTCGTTCTTTCGTCTTCTTCTTCCGGCTACGCTGCTTATCCGCTTCAACATCGGACGAGTCCGACGAAGGTAAAGCGTCATGCACCACCTCTCCGAGCGCCACACCCGACAGCTCGTGAGCTTCAACCACTGCCTCATGATGGCTTCCGTCCTGGTTGCTACTGGTAAAGCTCTGCTTCAGTCCTGAAGCATTCGACGACCTTCTGGCCGTAGACGCCGGCACCATATCATCAGCGAAATAGTAGCCCGAACCATTGGCAGGTTCTTTCGTCACATCTTCTGGAGTTTCCTCCACCTTCATCCCATCCAGCTTCACTGTAACGTTCTCGGTCTGCCAGTCTTGCTCGTGTTCCACTTGTTTTTGAAGATACGCCTGCACTCTGGCGTGTTCTTTTCGCTGAATTTGCTCTCTTAGAGCTTGCAGCTTCGAGATCTCTTCAATTCTCGACCGCTCTCGCTCTTCAGCTTGTTGCTGCAGTCGTATCATCTCCACTTGCATTCTCTCTTGCTCTTCAAACTGTCGACGTCTCAAGGACTCGTCATTAACTTGAGTTTGACGTCGCTCACGCTCTTGTTGGCAGTGTTGTTGGATCAGTCGCTGCATAGGCGACTCGGTCACTGCAACAGGGGGTGGACTCGTCGCCGGATCTTTCTCTTTAAGTAGCAATTGCAGTCGGATATGCCCTGCAGGTTTGCCCCCTTTGTGTAGCGGGAACCACTGCTCAGCAGGTTCCCCCACGTTAACATTCCGAAGAGGAATCGCGCATGCTCCAACTGCAGGACAGAAGAGCATCAATTGATTTTTCACTCGAATTGTCAAGATTTCGGTGTCAGGGTTGAGCACATGGAGCTCCAGCTTCTCGTTCCACTCCGGACACGACTTTTGGTCCGTGTACAGCACTTTCGTACGGAAGACTCGGTGCGTCGGGCCTTGCACTTGCACGTGGCCCTGAGATTGTTGCGTATTGTCCAGTGCCAACAAATTGCTGAACGAAGCTCCGGCTTGGGTGGATCCGTTCACAACTTCGGTGTTGCCAAGGTACAACTTGCAGTAGGATCCACGTCCCACCGCCGACAAGTTCCGAGCCGAATGCACGCGGAGAAACAACGTGAAGCCACTCTGGGGCAACGTCGGGTTGCCCCATCCCGCCAATCCGATACTGGAGTTTAAACGCTCCATTTGCACCAGTCCACTCGATGGCAAAATGAGGAATGATAGTGCTGGCCAGTGGGGAAAAACTGTACCCATCAAGCGTTGCTGTAAGAAAAGCTGGAACGGTTCGGAGGATGGGGCAGCAGGAAAAAGAGAGCTTCACTGGCCACTGTTGCCTTCCGTCCATGTCGATGCCATGTAGTGTAGGCTTACAGTACATGTACCACTGGTACTTTTAAGTGTGGCTAAGTGTGGTTATGAGCTTTCACAATTTTTCACTTCAACTTTACACCTTTAAAGGATTTTTTTTTTCTCTACGAGCCAAAGAAGCCTCCAAGCGGTCCGAGGCCGAGCGCTCCCAGGCCGATCGAAGCTGCAGTGCCTAACCCGCTAGTGCCCGTACCTGCACTGTTGCCGTTGAGTTGCTGCATGTTCGCTGCGATGGTGGAGATATTCGCGGCAGTCCCCATCATTTCGTGGAAGTTGGTGCCGCTCGACTGTTGAACTGGCGGATAGGACCCAGGGTAACCGGCATAACGAGACTGTAACTGTGTCTGCATGAAGTACTGAGTGGCTTGCTGTTGCTGGCGAAGCTGCTGGTTGATCATGAGCATCGCGTTCTGTTGTGCCTGGTTCTGGGCCTCCACAAGCATTGCAATTTGAGGCGGAAGAGGCGACTCGTTCACTGCTGCTGCTCTCCTTTTCAGCTCGATGTCCAGTAGTGTCTGGAAGTCCGTAGAGTAAGGAGAATTTGGCACTGGGGTCGGGACCGCTCGTTGCTTTGGAGTCAGCACCAGCTTCAAGCGGATATGTCCAGCGGGGTGAAGTTGGAACCACTGGTCCAGTGCCTGCCCCGGGTGAAGGTGTGCCAGGTAGACGTTGCAGGTCCCTACGAGAGCGTCTTTCGAGTCTTTCACTCGGATTGTGAGCACTTCCGAGCTTGGGTTGGTTGCCTCGAGTTGTAGCTCCTCATTCCACTGGACGGGCGTGTTGGCTTTTATCCGGCTGAAGCTGGTGTACTTCGGTTTCGACGTGGATTGAGCAGGGCCTTCCGAAGATGCGTTGCTCCACAGGAAAGTCGTGCAAAAGACTGCAATCTCATGTGTCGATAGATTTTGTGCCGACTGGACGTGAATAGCCAACGTGAAGGTATCTTGGCTGTAGGACGCCATTCTGACTTGTTGGGTACTCTTCCAATTCCGAAATGATCGTGAGTCGGGCAAAGTCGACGAAAAAAGGTGTAGCCAAAGAATGCTGCCCATCCAGACAATGTTCACCCGAATGTTGGTTAAGATGAACACAGGAGATGACCGCAGGAGCCGAACGTTGCCTAGTGTTCTTGTGCGATGTGTGTTCTGGCCGGAGAGTGGACTGCAGGAATTTATTAATTTGCCCAGTCTGTCGGCGAGAAAACGACCATCAAAGGCTAAACAGAATACACAAAAACGAAAAATATGTCACTTCGAACAGCAAAATGTACAACAAATATTATCGCTATCCCATGCAACGTACAGGGATTTCTTGGCTATGGATGCCAAGTCCATTTCACGACTGCAACACACAACAATGCCGCTAGAAGGCAATGGCGGAACCATGCTTGTTCGGCGTGGACGTTTCATCCACCTTGTTTCCGCTCAGCTTCACCCTCGAGTGTTTCAGTTCGTTGTGGCTGTGCGGTCCGTTCTCCTTCGACAGCACACGGTTGTGTCGCTCCGACGTGGACGAAGTCGACGCCGACGATGCCCTGGACGACCCGGAAAGCAGCGCCTCAGGTTCCTCCTCCGAGTCCAGCGAGTCGTCTGAGTCCGAGTCCATCTGCAGGTCCGGGACGTACTTCTTCAGCTGGGACTTAAGCTTGCGTAGTCTCGCCGTCTCCTTTCGCAGTTGCCGCAGTTTCCTGTCCAGCCGCTGCTCGTATTCCGACATCGGAGACACCGGCAGTTGCTCGGTAGGCGACGGAACTGGACGTTCATTCTCCTTGTTGTTATCCCTGAAGGCAGCAGGCGTCTTCACCGGAACTGGACGTTCATTCTCCTTGTTGTTATCCCTGAAGGCAGCAGGCGTTCCCAGTGGCGGCAGCATTTTCGGCGACGAAACTCCTGGTGGTGGCGGCCAAGTGGCATTTTCTCCTCTCTTTTGTCTTTCTTTGATGGCAACTTCATCCATCTTCTTGCCAATCAGTTGGTTGTCATCAGCAGGGCGATTCACCTCCACTGGAGGACCACTCGACGTCCTCTCGAGTCTTCTCTGGCGTCGTTCAGCTTCTTGCCTCAATTGCTTCTCCACCAACCGCTTGATAGCTTCATCAGCTTCATGGTGCGCAGCTCTGGCCGCCATCACGTCTTGGTTCGGCTGCTTCCGTCTGGGCAGCGACGCGATCATTGCCTTATCGTCTGGCGTGATCAAAAGCATGACCCGGATCCGACCCGCTGGCTTCTTTCCTTTCTGCAAGGGAAACCATTGTTCCAGTCTCTCCCCCGGCAATAAATTGGCCAGGGAGACAGCGCATGCCCCAATAACAGGACAGAAGAAGAGATGCTGGCTCTTCACCCGGATACTCAGAATCTGCGTCGCCAGATCGAGCCCAGGGCGAATCGACACCTCGAAGGCTTCGTCCCAGATGGTCTCGGGCGGCGCCAGAGCGTTAGGCTGTTGGTGTTGCGTCCTGGTTCGCCGCACTTCGAGGTGCAGATCGTCCGCGTCTTCATTAGACGTAGTGGAGTCGTTCGAGTCCTTCTTGTGCAGTGCCTTATGGCTGCCGTCGGTCATGGCGGTGGCTCCCACATAGAGCTTGCAATAGGAGCCCTGGGACGACGAGTGCTGGAGCTCTTCGGCGCTGTGCACGCGTAGCACGAGCTTGTAGCGCTGCGACTTCTCGTCTGCCGGTGCCATGATATGCCGTGATGTCCGTGCGGGTGCCCGAGCACTTATACGCTTGTGCGCGGAGGGGAAAGACAGCGAATGAGGGCGGAAGAGCGCATCGCAGCTCAATCGTGTCGCGGAAACGGACAGCCCAAGGGAGTAGATGGTACACTGTACCTCTTTATCAGAAACGGGTAGGTTCAATTTTTAAGCGGAATTTTTTAGCGAAGCCACAGCAACACTTTTCCTCTCCAAATTTGGACAAGCATGGAAGCCGACAACGGGAAGCACGTAGTTTCGAGAGCAATAGAGTAGTCGACTTGGTCGTATTGATGTTGTAGCTGCGTGGCAGCAGACAATGTCGTTTCAACGTATCCCATCAGAGAGATTTAGGTAAATTTTACTAGCGAAATTTTACAGCTCACGAGGTAGCCAACTTCGAGATGGCTACACTGTCGTCGTCAACGGTCTACAGAGGCGAATTGCAACGCAACGACTAGCGTTCAGTCGTTGTCGTTGCCAGCATTGATGTGATTCAGTTCCTGCAGCAATTGACGCAGCTCGGCCTCGCGATCGCCTGAATGCGGTCTAGAACTGTCCTCTTCGTTGCTTTCTCCTTCGAGATGTCTGGATATTCGCGACGCCTCGCGCAGAGTTGACCTCGTGCGTGTCGCGGCCATCATGGCACGGATGGGCGAATCCGCTCCTCCGCTCTAGCGTCAACACAAAGTCAGTGGAGCATATGCGCCGTAGCCATTCGGCCACTTCAACGTGAACTCAACCTACCGTGAAAGTTTTCGGTGCAACTGCATTGCTGTCAACACTGCTATGATGTGGCGCTTTACCTCCAGCAATGGCGTTTAGTGAGCTACGGATCTGCTCCATGCGCTGGTCGAAATCTAGAAGTTAAGTCGGTAGTCAGCAAAAAAAGTCGGAAGGCAAGTTGAAGTGCCTAAAACTGGCAACACAAAAACCGAAGGGCTCACCTTTAAAAATACTGTCGGTGTCGGATTTGCTCGCCTTGCTGCACTGGTCGGGAAGAGAGCTCCCATCGCTCACGCTACTGTGAGAGCTTCCTCGCTGCGTCCTCGTGTGTGCGCTGATATCGGTAACGGAGTCCACGATCGAGTTTTTTCGCCACCGAGACGGTAACTGCGGCGACACGTAGGAGGACGTTGAGTCGGTTGAAAAATTCGTGTTCAACTGACAATTTTCTCGGGTGATAGGCGAGTGCTCCGTGGTTGAAGCCTCATCCGTGTTGTCACTGGAAATGGAGATGCAGTCGCTGCCATTATCTTCTGGTATATCGGAGTTTTTGGCACACGTATCACCCTTTGATGAATTGTTCGATGCAGATGTCTGTGCTCGAGTTAGAGATTCAGAAACAGGAGTGTGTCGTTCCTGGATCTGGACGGACAAGCCATCCGAACACGACTGGGATCGCTCGAAATCCTTCGCGAGTCGAGTAAAGTGCTTGCGTAGATTTGCGAGCTGCTTGAACGCTTCGCTCGCTTGTTCTTCGGCCTCTTGCTCCAAGTCTTCACGGTAAACTGGAGTTCCGGTGCTTGGATCAGACTTGAACAGTGATCTGTGTACGTCCACCATGTCTTCCACGCGGATAAACACTTCGCGCATCTGTTTGCGAAACGAGTACAGCTCGTCACGGAGATCACTCATATCCGATTGAGTTATCCGCTTAGAGATCTTTGATCTAGCTGTACTTGAAGTTGTTCTTGTCGTCGATACTGATGAACACGGAGATGAGAAACGCATTCGTCTATCGGAAGACACTGAAGACGGAATGGGGTACCGGTCTCGGATTTTGCTAGCAATGGAATCGTTGTCTGAGTAGGACGTAGGTGGAATAGAAGCCTCCGAGTTGGTTGGACTTTGGCTTTCATCTTGGTTGCCAAAGAGTGAAGATGTTCTGCTTTCTGGTGCTTTGGGAGTCGATTCGTTGTCGTTTGCAAATGTTTCGGCATTTGCAGTTACTCGATCAGCTACAGGTGACTCGGCTTCACGAATCGAGTCAGCCTTATCACCAGATAGTCTCAATTCGGCGTAGTTGTCCGTCCGATCGTACCCAAGGGAACTAGGGGGTTCTCCAACTCTGTGGTAGGATGAAGGTTCTGTGTTCCTTGAGATGCTGTGCTCACTTGGTTCCCGGCGACGGGAGAAGCGGTTCACTCGTGGCTGATCATCGGAAGGTCTTCGAGATGATTCACGCCGATCATAACGACTGAGTTCGTTGGTCTCTCTCTGGTTGTTGTCTCGGTCGCTCGTGTAGGAGTCTGTGAATCTGCCACCACGATGAAGACCACTGCTACTATCGATTGAAGTTAATGCTGTACCGAATGTACTGCCCCCGATCGTACTGTGTTCGCTTGACAAGCTGTTTGCGTCGAATTCACGCGAAGACCTCCAATCATACGAACGCTGTGGTTCTTCCCGTCGATGTTGGTACTCGTCCCCCCTCAAGCTGCCGAAACGGTGTTGCTCTTCACGCGTCTGCCGATAGTTGATGCCTTCTGCATGCCTTGGCGTTCTTCGATCACGGTCGCTGTCTTCTATTGCAGTCGATGAATCATCTCCCCAGCCACTCATGTCTAATTGTCGAGGCATCGGACGTCGAGAAGCGCGGCCGTCACCTAAGGGCATCGTGTTCGCCTAAGTAGAAACTATCGAAAACTGACCAAACACACGTTACCAGATTCCTAGGGAAGGGTCGCTAAACCAAAAACGATCGCTTGTTAGTTCCAGATTGTTCAGATCCGCCTGAGACTTGGTTTCTGCCGTTCTACATTAGAACGAGTCGCTGTTGCTTGCAGCACTGAGCAGTTGCAATTTCGAAGTAAGAAACAGATAAGCAGTTATACAATGCAAAGTTTGTGGTACATACCTGGACTCTGCAAATGATCCGCCCGAGAGCTCAAGTTCTTGATCAGATTCACTCGCATCACCCAACAGCTGAAGTCGTTGGCGTTCTTCCTCTTCTTTTGCCTTTTGTTCATTTTCAGCTTCCAGTTCCATTTGACGTTGCTTCTCTGCAGCTTTTCGGGCTAGAACGCGTTGTCGGTACACATCGATGACATCTTCGTCCTCTTTCTTCTTTGCTTGTTCGGCAGCTTCTTGTCGCTCTTCCTCCTCTTTCTCTGGGGTCTTAGCGGGTGGATCTGGTACAGCTGGTCTAATCTCAGTTGCCGTATCATCCGCGTCTGGATCAGTATCAACACTAACGGCACTTGCCACTGAAGTATCGGGAGGTTCTTCATGATCGGATGAAGCATCACTGCTCTTCATGGCGATTTCATCCACGCCAGCATCAGATTTTTCTTCATCGACAGCAGAATCACCACCTTCT
This sequence comes from Phytophthora multivora, assembly GCA_001314345.1. Classification (NCBI taxonomy): domain Eukaryota; phylum Oomycota; class Peronosporomycetes; order Peronosporales; family Peronosporaceae; genus Phytophthora; species Phytophthora multivora. Next base: position 50,702 of record LGSM01000155.1, on the reverse strand, counting down.
CCAACGCTAGCTGATACCTCTTCCTCCAACGATGCGTTAGCCTCGATTCGCTCTTGTGCTTCGTCAGTTTCCTTCCTCTGTGTTTCAACTTCCAGCCGCGTCTGATCTTCGCGCTCACTATCGTCTGCCTCTTGTTTCAGCTTTGCTGCTTCGAGGGCTGTAAGTTTTTCTTGTTCCAATCGGATACGTTTTTGGTCTTCTTGGATGGCTGCTTGGTCTTCTTGTGCTCTTTGCTGCCTCTGACGCTCTCCATCTGCTCGTTCGTATCGTTGTTTAGCAGCCAATTCATCTTCCAGTTGTTGTTGCCGGCGCTTCGCCTCAATTTCGTCATTAAACTTCCGTTCTTCAGCTAGTATTTTCTCTTTGTGCACTTGTTCCTCTTGCAGGCGCTGATACTCATCCGCTAAGCGCTGCTCAGTCAACTTTCGCTGCAACTCTGCAGCCTCCTGCACTGCTGTACGCTGCCGAGCTAGTTCCTCTTGCAGTCTGGCTTCTTCTTCGTTCTGTTTCCGCTTCCGCTGCTCTTCAAGTCGCTCTTCCTCTTCAATGCGCTCTTGACGCATGCGAGCAAGCTTCTCCTCAAATTGTCTATTCTGCTCAGCCATCTCGCGCTCTTGCTCCTCCATTCGAGCTTGCTTCTTTTTCTCATAGTCGCGTTGCTCAATGATATCCCGTTCGATGCGAGCCTGGTCTTCTTTGAGTCGTTTAGCTTCTTCTTGGTCCTCATCACAAGTCTGAGCTGTTGGCAACGCTCTAGCTGGCTGAGGTGGCGGGTCCACTATAGCAGGCACACTTTGAGAAGTCTCAGCTCGTTCTAGGCGACTATCACCACGCTGTAAGGTACGCTCGTCTTGAAAATTTGCCATCATTTCCATCATCTTCATCATGAAAGTACGTTCGTTTGCTCGTGGTTGGTAGTCAGAAGCCACGTGAGGGTCGTTATCGAAAACATCATTGCGTCCTGCTCCCCGTTGTGTCCTGAAATTCGCCAAATCTCTTGGAGCTCCATGCTTAGCGTTAATTGTTGCTTGGGCTTGGGTAAGAAGCGAGCTCAAGCCTGAAACGTCATGGCGTAGCGACTCCACGTGAACCTTCTCGTCCTCGTATTGAGTCTGATACTTTTCCGCTAGTGCCTCGGACTCAGCCAAGCGACTCTGCATCTCCCGAACCTTTGCCAACAGCTCATTCTCTTTCCAGTTCGAACGTTCACGTTCCTCATCCAGAATTTGCATGAATTTCTTCCGTTCCGCCACAACTGCATTGGCCTCGTCAAACTTCATATCTAGTATTTGCTGCTGGAGTGATTTCACTTCTGCAGTGACCAGTTTCAGCTGTTCCTTGGTTTCTGCGCTCTTCTGCTTGTAGCGGGCTACTTCATCGCCGGTCAAACTTCTATCGGCTGCAAGGCGAGCATTGGCAGCGTTAGCATCAGTGAGACTGCTTTTTTGTTCATCAAGTTGCTGTTCCAATTCAGCTACGAGTTCCTTAAGTAGTTGCCGATCCTTTTCTAGCTGAACTCCAGAATTTTGAGCCGTTCGGAGATCATCTACTGATTTCTGTTTACAAATATTAGAATCACAAGAGTGTTACTTGAAAAACTTCATGATGTACGAGAAGGAATGTATACCATACCGATAAAGCAGCTTCCAGTGCAGCAATTTCTTGCTGTAAAGCACCAACTTGCATCTTTAATGACTGCAGCGTTCCTGTCTCCATATTAAGTGATCGTTCACGCTCCATGAGATCATCTTGCTTGGTTTGGATGTCTCTAAGAGCTTGCTGACGCTCAAGATTCCACGCCCGCTCCTTCTCCCGCATCGCCTGGGCAACAATACTCTCTAGATTCGCTTCTTGTGTTCGCACGCTTTCTTCCCACAATTGAAAGCGCTGCGTCTCAGTAGCAAAGTGGCGGAAATCACTCTCCACTTTCACTTGAAGTTCTGCCTCTTTCACTCGCAGTCTCTCCATGTCTTTAAACAGCGATTGCCTCGTTTCAAACAGTGATGTTTCCAGTTCAGTTCTACGACCAACAAAAGAAAGCTCCAGTTCACGCTCTCTCTCCTGAAGACGCTCCTGCTTATTGCGATATTCTTGCAACAGAGATGACCGGAGATTATCCACTTCTCTATCAAAACGTTTTCGCTCCTCTGCTCGCACAAAAGCGACCTCTGTCGACTTGTACCGCTCCAGTTCTTGCTGGAGACGTTTATCGCAAATGTCGTCGTATTCCCGTTGATATTGAACCATCCGCTCTTCGAGTGACTTCTGTGGTTCGAGCTTTTGAGCAGCACACTCCGCTAAGTAAGAATTTTCTACCCGCCGCAACTGATTCTCTGGATAAATTGCAGTAACGTCGAGTGAATGGAATCGTTCAGCTACAAAGTACAAGCCCAACGTACCTAACACGATGCGGTGATCAAAGCAATCCATAACTGTTTGTGTTCCAGAATCCATGGTAGCGAGCTGAAATCTGTGCGCAAGCTCTCGAACGAGAATTAGAAGTAGTGACTGCCCCGTGTTTGCTCGTTCCCGTTCCTACCAACAGCACAACTTATGAGTGAGCAACACTTATTATTGCGCACAGGAGAAGAAGAGAATCCCATACCAGTTTGTTTTGAATGCTTGAGTTCACATGGAGAATCTTCACGTTTTGACACGCAAAACTACTGTTAACCGCAAATATTTTTAATAATGGCCAGGAAAGTTTACCTCCAAGATCGTCGTGCTGTCCACTTGATTCTGTGAGCCTCCGATTTCAGGTACAAAGACTGCAAGTGTGTTCTCCAGACTTTTGCACGCCAGGTATTCAGCTACAAGTCCATGCACCAGTTTCTCGTCAGGAGTCGAGTTAGCAGCATCTCGGTTTGCTTGATCAGCATTGTTCTCTCCATCCAGGTCATCACCAATCCGACGTTGCTGTTGAAGCTTCTCAATGAACCGCCTTCGAAGTTGTGCCTAGCCACTTGCACGTTACTATGAAGCACGAATTACACCGACACAACAAAAACGCACCCGGACGAGCTCTACTGTGCCGTTGTCGCGAATCGACTGGAACATTGCCTCTTTCAGCTCCTCCAGCGACATCAATGGCCTCCCGTCCGCATCACGTGGCAGGGACGCGGTGTTCATGTTCCTGACCAAAGATCCAAGTATTGAAGGGTCACTCACTGCCAAAAAGGCACTAGTCAATGAGAACGTCGTGCATGAACACCATCATCCAGATCCAGCAAGCTCTACGCAAAAGCAGCATATAATGAACAGATTGCATTCTCGGTTCTACTTCATACGGTACCAACCCGAGACCCCATTCCCTCACTCTTCCCCTAAATCCACAGGGATTCGTCGTCCTCGTCCTCGCTGGAACTGTCCTCCTCGTTCTGGTTGTCCAGCGCTACCTGCCTCATCTTAGCTCTCTCCTCTAGCTCCTTTTGGGTCTCCTCGTACTTCTTCTGCTCCTTCTCTTCATCTCTCTCAGCTTTCTTCTGCATGAGCTTATTCACGACCAGTGCCGATCGGATCTTGTCCAGGATCTCCTTCGGGATGTCGTTCTTGATCAATTGCACCATCACCAACGATCTGTTCTGCAGCACTGCCTCCAGCAGAGCTTTGCCTCCTTCCTCGCCAATCCCGTTATTGGCAAGACCCAAGTATTTCAACGAGATGTTGTATGGCAGCACTTGGGCCACAGCTTTAGCTCCGTCGTCTCCAAGCTTATTGCTGGAGAGACCCAGGTGCTCCAGGCTCTCATGGCCATAGAGAGCGTCACTGATGGCTCCAGCTCCATCGGCCGTAATCTCGTTCCCTCTCAGATCCAAATGCTGCAGAGTGTTGTTCGCTCTCAACATGTTTCCCATGGCCTTGGCGCCCACATCGCCGATGTCGTGGCCAGGCAGCAACAGTCGCAGCACCGTGCGGTTCAGTTGGAACACGCGGCCCACCAGGTCTCCGCCCGAGGGGCGCAGCTTGCGCTTCTTGGCCGCCATATCCTTGAGGTCCAGCTCGCGGATCTGGTCCTTATTGGCGCGAATCTTCTCCAGGATCTCCTTCAAGGTGGCGGCGGGGCGCTGCGTCACAAGGTTGTCGTCATGGTGGTGCACTGTCATGGCGGACAGGACGGACGTGAGCACGTCGGCTTCAGACTTGTCGGTCGCCATAGCCTCTTCTTCTCTGCTTCGACTGGTAAATTGCGGAATGACATGGATGAGGACGTAAGGAGTGATAGATGGAAACGTGTTTACAGGGGTATAAGTTATTAAAGACAAGGGTAGCCACCGGTTCTGTTAAGAATACAGAGAGGTATAGGTACAATGCGAAAAAGCAGGTTTTGATTTAAAGAGGTATGTGATGATGGAGGTTGTAGATACGGCCTTGATGTCTCTATCCCACTACATGTACTGTAGGTTTTGCTTTCAGGCAAAAGATTTAGCAGGACCTATGACTGTTATCGGCTAATAAATTACCATGGGGATTGTCCTTAAGAGCAACGTAGAGCTTAGTACCATCGTTCGGAACATAGTGTTTTCAGTGTTAACACAGGGCCGATTTCGAGTTGCTACTTGCTGAACAAGACGTCAAGCCTTCACGTTTAAAAAGGGGTTAAAAGGCATGTACCGACACGAAAGCGAGTCGACGTTGCATTGGAGTGATATTTGCAGTGAAGTGACCGTTTGTCACGGATCATATGGGTCAAGTCTACGCGTGCTCAGTTGAATTGCCGACACGGCGTGTGCCTTCCACCTGCGGCAAACGCGCAAGATCTACTCTATGCAGGGCAAAACGCTCGGTTGCGAGAAATACTCAAACCTAATTAATCGATCTTACTAGCACGGTGTATTAAACTTGCACGTATCTGAACTCGACCAACGCGTGCCTTGGAGCCTGTAACGATAAAGAACTGCCGGTGGGGCCAGCACTGTTGGCTCCTTCTGAAGAAACTTTAGCGTGAATGACGCCGCTGGTGGTCGATTGAACTCGATAGCTCCACTCCGCAATTTGCTTTCCAGTGACCACCCAGCAACACCAACTCCACCGCTTCAACATGAAGATCTTCATCTCTTCCCTCCTGCTTTCTGCCGCTGCCGTCGTCAACGCTACCAACTGCGACGTGAACGAGCTCTCTGCGATCTCCAATACTGTCGACGCGAACGAATGCAAGCAAGTGAGCAACTTTGATGTCCCTGTCGACACCACAGTGGACACAATCCTCACCGACCTGGAGGCCTTCTGCTCGAATCAAGCCTGCAAGCGCGTCCTGGAAGCGCTGCAAGAGGTTAACGCGTGCTCGATCGCTGGGTCAGATCTTCACCAAACGGTGGTGAACCCCATCAATGCGGTGTGCAGCACTACCCGATCTCTGAGAGCCGCTCACGGCTCGCACGTGCACAGCTCTGACATGGACATGGGCTCGACCTCTGGAATGGAGGATTCACACGACGTGGCATCGGCTGAGGACTCCCACGACTCGCACTCAGCGGCTTCGGAGGCCGAAGACTCGCATGACACGACGTCTTCAACCTACGAATCGACTTCAGCTGGTGACGACGATGACCACGACTCGCACGACACGAGCAGCCATACCAGCTCTACTACCGGCACCGCTGGCTCAGCGGCAACGAACAGCAACTCAACCGCGAGCACAGAGGCCCCAAATGCCTCGTCGGCAGCATCGATCACAGTGGCAGCTGGATCCATTTTCCTCGCTGCAGCTGCTGCCGCTTTCTTGTAAGGACAAGACTACCATCTGCACAGTCTTCTGTCGCTACATGTAACCACGGCCGCTTGACCGTCCATGCATAATACACTCCACACCTGTGCGTTCTGAGACCATTTCCAGTCACTTGTTTGTTGCATCTGTGGAAATTACATGATGCATTGTACAACCACTTCACTAGTCTACTTGCAATAGTCGAAAATCGCGTCAATGTTGTCTGGCCGAACTGTCCGGCGATTCGTTTCGACGCACTTGCTCGAAAGCACGGAAGCTTTCTGAGGTTTGTGCTTGAACCGAACGCTTTTTCCGGCCACCGTCTCTGCAGTTACAACCTCAAGCTGAGGATGTGGTGTGTGAGGGAGAGTTAGTACAAGCCACATGGTCAGTTCCAGACGCTTCACTCTCTTTCGACTGTGGTTGGATAACATCAAGCGCTGGGGGCATTGCACTTTGACCTCCTCATTCCTCAATTCACCTCGAGTTCTGCACTCCGGTCCAACAGTCTTCCCCAGATCTTCACCAAGATGCCGTCGTTCACCACGTTCACCCTCCTCGCCCTCGCCTTTACTGGCGCCGTAAACGCTGAAGACTGTGCTCTCGAGTCGCTGGCAGGTCTTGCAAGCAGCACCAACCTCCAAGGCTGCACGACTGATAGCGGTATCAGCGTTGCCACCATTTCCTCCTTGACGATGGACCAGATCATGGCCGCGTGTACCAGTTCTTCCTGCATGGGGCTCATGAACGACCTGAAGGCGGCGAACCTCGGCGACTGCACCATTCCAGGCTCCAACGTCTCCGTCCAGAGCGACGTGCTGGACCAAGTTGAGACCATGTGCAGTGGCAGTGGGTCAGCAGGGGCTATGGCTTCGGTGGGTTCATCGTCCACGGACGGTGAGACGACTGTCGGTGACGCATCGGGAGACGCTAGTGGAAGTAAGCTTACTGGCGGTAGCGGTTCCAACTCGACGAGTGCTGCTGGGTCTGTGACGATTGGTCTTGCCTCCGCCTTCGTTGTGGCTGCTGTCACAATGTTGCTGTAAGAATTTCGAGCTGTTCAATAGTCGATGCATTTCGTAAATCTCAATGTAGAGGATACGTTTTTGGTTGAGTTGAGTGTAAGTCTTGTTCAACGATTCGTTTGAGTACGTTTACTTATTCATTCACGTAGATTCTCTACCAAGTTTGACAAGATGCTTTCTTTCTCCAGGTTTATAGCCAAGAGGATTCACACGTTTGTTTTTTTCTGGCGATGTTTCTTATCATAAACCTCTATAGAGTCTGTCACGCAACCTATGCCGATTGAAGTGCTCATTTCACACAGATTTTACATTTTCTTTGTTGCCCTAACTTCCATTTCTGCTGGTGGTGAATTGCACCAGCCGTACGATTGGCAATTGCAGGTGTTTAGACAGAATTCAGGCAGGCAAACAGATAAGCAACCTCTGCCTTTGTCACTGATTCAGCCGCAGTTCACAATTCAATTTGCAGAGCGACACCGAAATGACGTCGCTTTCTTCGTTTCTCTTTGTCGCACTGACAGCCATTTCGGTCATCAAAGCGGAGGAGTGCTCCACCACCGAGCTTATGACGATCGCAAGCAGTACGCATCTGGACGGGTGCACATCGGACGTCGGCTTCGCAGGATTCTCCTCAGTCTCGGCTCTTTCTGACGAGCAGATCAAGGCCGTTTGTGGCAATTCCGAATGCTTGAAGCTCATGGACGATATGACGGCAATGAGCCTCGGTAACTGCGTCATTCCAGGCACGAACATCTCACTTGAATCCGACATTTTGGACCCGTTCGAGCGCGCGTGTAGCAGCAGTGGGTCCGTTGATCTGTCCTCTAGCAGCGTCCGTGGCGGGTCAGTTGGCAGCGACGCAATTGAATCAGGCTCGGTGATGCGTACCTCGGTAGTGACCGCCGGTATATCCTCTTTAGCTGTGTTGGCGCTGGTGTTGTAAAATGAGATTTGGACAATCATATGAGTACGTGACGTAAGAAGTTCCTCAGTTAATTGAAAAGAAAAAAACAATCTTAGCACTGTACTTGTACTAGGGTAGCGGACCTACACCGGTATGAGTATGGATGTACACTTCGATATATCAAGCTGGATACTGAAGTGCTAGCAATCCCTCAAGAACCAGCGACAGCAAACGGTGGACGCTAAAGTGAATGTGAGTTTTCTTGGTACCGTCGGTGCCTTCTTGGCGTAGATTGGATGTGCTAGTAGCCTCCGTCGTGCTTTCAGTCGTATCAGATGCATAATAGCCTTCGTCCGACGAGGAATCCGTACCCTCGGTAAAGTCGACTTCACAGAGGACATACTCCGTCACTTCTTCGGGGTAAGCGCCGCTAGGGCAGTTCTGATACACCAGGGTTTCATCGAAAGAGACGTCGTAGCAGCTTCCATCGGTGAGCTTCAGCTGGAACGTTCCCCAGTACGCGTCGTTGGTGCATTCGGAGACCACGAGGATATTCTCGGGGAACGAAACGCAGTCGCACGTGTCAATCGTAGCGATCGGGTACGAGATCTCGTCGAGTCCGTCGTTAACAGCCACGGCCGCGCGAAGTTCACGCAGATTCCGCTCGTCATCGTCGGTAAGTGGTTGAATAGGAGGTCGGGAAGGCATTTGGACTCGTCTGTAGTTGTTTACTTCGTTGTAGAACGTTTGGTACGTTGGGTATTTCGCTTGGCCATTAGCCCAGTACCGGTTCGGAGTCACGGTGACGCCGGTATAGCCATTGATCCGCTGGTGGTTGGCAATCATTAAGGCCGAAGGCATGGTGCGGCGTCAGATCTCGAAGAGTTGAGTTGGTAGTGTTGAAGGCGCGACCAAAAGGAAAATGAGAGCGAGTTGCGTTTGTGGGCCTCGGACTGCTAGAGGAATAATTTGCTACAGTACCGATGGTTGAATGAAGTCAATTGGATGCACAGGACACCTCTAGCTAGCTAAGAGTCAAGAGAAAGCATTGCCCCATTGGGTCCTCATCTGATACTATCAGCTAGCGACCACGTCATGTAGTTGTCTGGTACTTCTACGGCCCGTACCCGTAGACTACAGGTACATCTGAATACATGAAACAGTCACGACGTACAATGGGTACACTTTAATCCGTTCAAAGGAAGGGACGAAGTGTTTCATCGCACCTCTTCCGATAATCCTGTTGAACCCAGTGCTCATAAAGAAATCGACCAATGAGGACGTTGACCTGGACGTCTTCCATCGAGGAAGCATTCGCCCTGACACCGCCATTGGGGCAAAAATGCACAACAATTCAAGCGAAAGCGAGCGTCCCAGTCAAAGTACTGGACGCCTGTGCCAACGGAAATGCCACTGACGTCGATAAATCGCTGCGAAATGGTTCAAGTGTGGATACCCGCGATGCTGCTGGTTGGACGGCACTCCACATAGCAGCGAAGCTGGGTCGCGACGATATCGTGCGGGTGTTATTGAGTTATAACGCTAGTATCAACGCGAAAACGTCTGGTGGTTCGACACCGCTGAAGACGGCTGCGGCAGAAGGGCATGTTGCGGTTGTTCGAGCGCTGCTGGAGGCCGGAGCAGACATCAATCTGGCCGGGAATGACAGCTACGTACCGCTAACTATCGCCACTGAGAACGGGCACAGCGAGGTGGTAGCACTTCTGGTTGAGTTCAAGGCTGACCTCGACGCTCAGCTGTGCTCTGGCAATTCTGCACTAGCTATTGCCTGCGAGCTCGGGATGCTGAATATCGCTACGATTCTTGTACAGGGCGGGGCATCGGTGGACTTGGCGGATTGTGAAGGGTGGAGCCCTCTCTTAATTGCAGCGTGGACTGGTCGAGAGGATATTACTCGACTGCTCTTGGATCACAAAGCCAACGTCAATATCAAAGGGTACGGCGAAATGACCGCCCTAAGAATCGCAGCCGAGGTGGGATCCCTCGAAGTGGTACGTGCGTTAGTTTACGACGGCGCCTCAATGAACGCACCCAGCGATGACGGAGCAACTCCGCTCTTAACCGCAGCCAAAAAGGGCTACAACGACATTGTGCAACTTCTTGTGTACCAAGGAGCGGATCTCAACTGTCAAAACTACATCGGTTCCACGGCGCTGTCGATGGCAGCAATGTACAATCACCAGGAATCGCTTCGCATTCTCCTGGACGCCGGGGCAGACGTGGACTTGCAAGACGACTTCGGTTGGACGGCACTGTCGATAGCGTACTTCAGTGGGTATCCCCAACTCGTTCACCTCATTATGGGACGACGACCAGCGTCGATAAGAGATTTCATGGCTTGAGCGATGAAGCTAAACGTTTAATTAAAAAAAATGTGCTGTGAATAAGGTCAATAACGTGCCCAGTAATATTTTTCTGCATTTACTTTGTGAACTGTGGAGTGAATACTTCGTTTGGAACTGATTTCACCGTATTGGCTCCAGACCAGCAGGAAAACAATGGATTGTGATCTTGTTATTTTTCAGCACTTTTCAACAGTAGGAAAACAATATTTACATTTACATGTAGTCTGATTGCAAGATATCGTCTCAGTTTGGAAACTAAGTTCATAATATGCACGTACTGGTACACACGACGGCGAACTAGGCTAGTCTGTGTTACTACATGTACTTGCACACCACAGCCGTAGCCTACGAAGAAAGCTGGATATCTCTAAGTTTGATGCTGAAAAAAATGTCTACAAAAAGTGTTTCAAAAGTAAGGCAAGAACAGTCAACAACAAGAATAGCAAATTACCTTCAGTGTTCATTCTCCGTGCTACCGGTACCCTGCACCTTCGTGCCTGCTGCTTCGAGGCCCTGCTGAGAAGGGTGCTGCAACTTGGAGCCTTACGGTCTTGTCCCTGACAAGATTCAGTCTGTGTAATCCGTCTGTCAAATCGTATGGCAGATATAGGGGCAAAGGATGAGAACTTTAGCCTACCGGTAGTCTTGAGGTCGATATGTACTCCCAGACGGCATTTCGTTGACTGATCGAGGGCATACGGTAGTGCTCATGCAGTTGCCAACGAGGGGATAGAAGCTGTCTATGCGATCGTATGTAGCGGTTAGCTTCCCGACGAATTCTGGACAAGGATGGCCCACGGACAGCAATTCTCACTCTCAAATCTGCCTCCAGTAGCTTCCAGTAGTTCCTCCTGTCCAGATATGACGCGCGTCCTGACGTCGCTGCTATCGATCGTGTTGGTGCTCGTCTCCGTCAACGCAGAACCCTGCACAACCGAGCAGCTAACCACTTTGGCGGGTAATAAGTACGTGGCCCCGTGCACTGAAGCCTTGGGGTTTTCCGAAATCCTCGGCTTGGCGGCACTTTCCAGTGCTCAAGTGAAGATGTTTTGCGCGAGCAGTGCTTGTATGGCGCTGTACGACGACGTACTTACGATGGACCTCGATAACTGCGAGATTCTCAGCACGGGGACTACGCTGCAGACGGACATTATTGATCCTGTGACGAAAGCGTGCGGAGAGGGCAGGGAGTCAACGAACAGCACATCAACCAGCTCTACCGATGCGGAATCTAGTGCGGACCAGGCTTCTTCCAGCAGCACAAGCTCAAGTTCGACCGCTACAGTACCAGTGATGCTTGTGAACGCCATCGGTGCTGCCCTGGGTGTCCTGTTGCTTTAATGTTAGAACCTCCGCATATTAGCGCTTTAAAAGTTGAATGTATGTTGTAAAAACTTGCTTTTACCAAACTGTGTAAGATTAAAAAAAAATTGTTTCGTTCATAATCACGACAGTTTTCCCGTTTTTACTTGGGCAAAAATGGTTTCGCCTCTCCTCCATGTAGCACGAAGTTGTTGTTATCCGCGTAGAATACGTAGTGCTGCAGAATGAACACCACATCCACGATAATACTCACAAAGCCCAACGAGAACTTGACCGGGTCCCCAGTCATAGCCGTCCAGTCATTCGTGGCCGCAGCATCCAGCACTTGCTGCCCAATGGACAGCAATCCACCAGCAATGTCGAGCAGCACGTTCCAAATGGTCCACCCCACTGTCGACTTGCGCTGGTAGTTCAGTGCGATCTGCGGGAGACACTTCACCAGCGTCGTCATGAGCTTCACGTAGCTCAAGAGGTAGAGCAAGTTGAGAGTGTTGATCACCGAGTCCTCTTTGTCCCCAGTGAACACCACAGCAAGACCGAAAAGCACAGCAGCGATCAATGTTCCGCCAGTCCACAAGATCGTGGGTTTACTGACCGTCTGGTCCCCTCGAGGGTAAATGGCGCATTGAAACAGCGAAACCGCAACGAGAACAGCCGCATGCAGGGAGAAGAAGACGTCGTTGAGCTCGACGGCGTTGCGGTGGCCATCATGACGCCGCATATACTGCTCTTGCACGCTCTCGCTGTAGTAGAAGGCCACATTGAAGATCGAGTAGCACGTGAAGCCCAGCATGTTGAGCACCGTGTAGTCCAGCGACAATCCGACGACGCTCTTGCGCTGGCGGTTCAGGAACACTTGCGGGTAGAAGCTCACGCTCCAGCAGAAGAAGTAGATCCATCCGACGATGCTGGACACGCGGTTCCAGGGCTTGGGGATATGCGCATTAGCATCAAGAGCGAGGCCGAAGAGCAGGCCGAAGAGAAGGATCAGGACCGAGACGACAACCGCCCGCTGGTTCACTGACAAGTCCATGAAGGAGAAGCCCATGGCGCTGGAAAGAGGGAGGAAGGCGTTGTGATACTTTTCGGCTTGAAGTGGCGGTTGGTGTCACACAAAGTGTGAGAGCCAATCACAGAGTGGGATTTGATCGACGTGCAGATTTTGATTACGACCATGATTGGTTAATAATCAGATTGTGTTTTTAAGAGTTTTGGCCGGTATCTTTCCGGTACTGTAGACGAATTCTAGTTGCGAGAGTTGAGACGTACCTGTAGAGGCATGATGAACGCGACGCAAGTGTAAACCATTCTGGCTACGATGGACTGTCAAAGGTCTTTAATAAAATAGCTGGACAGCCTGCAGGGGTTCTCTCCAGGCTTACACTTCCACTGAGTAATGATCCGGCTGCCAAAGAAGGACAGTTACGGGCCATTGCTCAACAAGTGAAAAGCCTATAAGCGATGATACAGAGGATGATACAGATACTCTCACATACTTCGTCAGATGCATGAAATGATCGTAAAACGTATCTATTTACTGCGAATATCGCAACGGAATGCTTTCAGTGAGCGAGTGCTGGCAGCCTTGTTCACTCGAGGAATACTAACGAAGGTTTATCACGCGCCTGATTCATTTCTGCAGTTGAAATGGTCAACGTGGAAGACGAATTCGGCCTCCTTCCACATTCGTCGGTGATTTGATTTAATGCTGAGAGCCACCCTGTCACATGCATTGCGAGGGTCTCCGCTGGCTTGCGTCGAGCTCGCAATGCAATTCATCGTCGTGTCGCTCGCACTTCTCCGAACGCCACCGAAGTTGATCCTGCACGATGAAACGTCAGCCAGCCGAAATCTACGGTAGACTCGATTCAACCGCTGCAAGCTCACTCCAACTTCCTTCGGGCGCGTTCTTTTGGGATATGCAGTTTTTTCGTCATGTCATGGATCTCTGGTCTCAGTTCCACTTTGCCCACGTACGTCGAAAGCTTTTGGGTGGGGGGTAATACTAGTAATGGCTATCCACAATGACAGAAAGTGTCGACGCTGTTCGTGTCGAAATAAGTTGTGCCAGCGACGTCGAGGAGAACAGAGGCGCCAACTCCATTTCTTGATCCCTTACGCTCAGTTCCTTCTGACCAGAAGGCTCTTCCCCATGGATGAAGAGGTCCAACCCGATGAGGTCACTATTGACGATGACGACCTGCAGGTTATGCGGGACTCCGTCTACAGAATGCAGCGGCAATTGAGTCAAGCGTTACGTGACGTCCAGGAGATTCGAGCCATGGTGAATCGAGCAGCAGCCCAACGCGAAGGCGAACTCGAACGACGTGCGAAGAACCCTGGTACGATAACCGGACGGAATCCAAAGTAGTTAACCCCAATAATAAGCCAAACGTTTTGCTCTTGAACCGGTTTGTCTTGGGCGGTTATTCTGGTGATTGATCATGAACGCCACACGGGACCATGGCCAAACGCTCTCCTTATGAACTGGACGGCTCTGTGTCGTCGGGTTCTACTGTACAGCGCAGAAGGAAGAAGAAGAGACGAGAGGGCGTCGAGGACTCGGAGACGAAGACGAATGTGGCCTGGCTGGCTTCGATTCTGCATCCAGCAAACACAAGTAACCCACTTCCAGCGGAGACGCAGCAGAATGAACTCATTGCGAGACCAATTGTAGCGGAGAAACGAGTCGTTCAAGCTCCAGCTCAGGTAGGTTGCTGCTGGCGTAACACTGACGCACTAATTGGTGGGGTGACTTAACGTTTCTCCAACATGTAGATGAGTGTCCAAGTTCTGGAACAGAAGAAGATGCTGCTGCCGTATCTGGACAAGATCGAGTACATCAACTGCCAGTTGCGGTGAGAAGATGTACAGTAGTTGTATTATCTTGAATGTGGAATGGGTTTATTAACAAGGAACTTTTCTGTAGACAACGTGGGCTTTTACCAGCAGAAGAAAGAGCTGAAACTCATAGTAAACCGCCGGCAAAGCCTCCGTCTCGGGTTCTTCCTGCTCCATTAACGAGAAACCAAGATGAAAAAGACGCGGAAGCTTCAAAAGTTCCCACCAGGATGCTGCAGTCTCGATACCCGAGATTCTTCGAGGCTGTGCAAGCTCGAACAGCGAAACCTTTAGCCCCAAGACAACGCGGTATCAATTGGCTCCTCCGAACGATTGAAGTGGTCTACAACGCACTCGCTGACGTTTTATTACTGAAAAACACTCAAGAATCTCCCCCACGTTGGCTCGCTATGCCATTCTTCACTCGAAGGTTCATGCAGCACTCACTGGGGCTTCCTGAACTGGCGGATCAAGAGGGTATGGACCTCATGTATAACATCGAGTTGGCTCGTGCACAGTACCCCCAGGTGGCACTATTCGCTTCGTTTTTGAGAGAGCTTCTCGACCAGGACGCTCTGCTCTTCTTCCTCTTCGTGCGCAGCCATTTACAAGACGAATTTGATCTGGAGTTAGCAGCCAAAGAGAAGCAAGCGCATACCAGTGGCGCTAAGAAGTACATGACCGCAAATATGATAGAGCTACGCACGCATCCGTTGATCCCGGACGGTACGAAGCAGGTTTTCCTGTCGAAATGGGCCTGTGAGAGCGTCATGCAACGTGTTTTTGAGGTTTCGAGGCGTCTCCGTGACGATAACGCGCCTCGGATCGCAGCCCCCGTGTTGCTAGCGCAATATTTTGTACGTGAGGTGATAATCAGTCGCCTTCAGACGGACGAAAGCCGCTTTCTGGTGTCCGCGGAGGTCTTTTTAGCGACTTTAGTCCAATTGTTCGGAGAAGTGGCCGAAGATATTCTCGCTCAGTTCAAATTCAACGACGACGGCGAGTCTTTATCCAGTTTAATCCGCCTTCGAGACACGATCGCGCTGGACTCGAAAGTCGACAAGTGGGTCGTGTTGTATGCAGAGCAAGAGCGCGAGCTCCGGAACCAGAGAATTGAGCTGATGAAGATGGAACGCAGCAATTCCAACAACCAGTTCCGCGTGCAGATTCGACTGCTTGAGAATCGCATCCGACTACAGGAACAGGAACTTCAACATGTCCAGAAGAAGATCACGGACGGGGAAAATATGATCAACAGCGTCTGGAAAGAGGTCGTGGCTGGGAAATCCCCCTCGAAACAGTCAAAGCCCGGTACTTTTCACGCTTCAAAGGAGCTCGTGTCGGTTCTCGGTCGATTCGAAGCGCATGTTGGAAGACTGCAGAAGAAGCACGACGTGGCGGTGAAGGCATCGATGCTCTTGGCTGTGCCTTGGCAGCAGCAGATGGAGGCCTTGAGGCTGCGTATGGTGATTCGGATTCAACGCGCGTATCGTGCTCGGAAACGTTCGCAAGAAACGAAGGAGAAAGCTCGAGCGAAACTCTCGGAGCAGATCCGAGAGCGAGAACACAAGCTCAAGCAGCAGGAGCTGGACCGGAAACGCCTTGAAGCGCTTCGAGAGAAAGACATGGAGCGCCACCAGCAGAGACTTCAAGCCAGAAAAGAGCAGGAAGAGAAACAGAAGCGCGATATTGAAGAAAAGCAGAAGAAACTGGTGAAAAAAGCTCGAGAAGAAGAAGCTACACAACGAGCCACTGCAGCGAAGAAGAAGACGCTTTCTCGAGTCGTGGAGCAGTGGAAATCGTTCATAATTAGGAAGAAGAACCGACGGAAGGCCAACGTCTTGTTCTTGAAGGTCAAGTTCTTCAAGTGGAAGCTGTATCTCGCTCATAGTAAGCGGGTAAATCAAGCAGCGCGAAGGATTCAACGCTTCATTCGCCATCGAAAAGACCGGATTCAACTGCGAAAACTGCTGAATCTCCGAGCCAAACGCAACAAAATCGCCAAGAAATACTTGCTGAAGGTTCAGAGTCGAATGGTCTATCGATTGTTTAACCACTGGGCCCAATTCGCCTTGAAACAGCAAACACTTCGAGAGAATTTCGCAGCTATTATCCAGAAACGAGAAGGTCACTGGTTCCAGAAGTGGGTGGATTTTATCCAGAAGATGAAGGCACAAAAGCTCCAAGCGACAATCTTAATCCAGCGACAATATCGAGGGCGAGTGGCTCGTCAAGTGTTCCGCTTTCAACGCGATCGACATCGCAAAGCACTGGAGATTCAGCGAGTTTATCGAGGGTATCGAGGACGAATGACAGCCAAAAAGCGAAAGGAGATTAAATCCATCCAGGATAAAGGCGTGGAGTCCATTCTACGTCGAGTGAGGACCCGAGAAACACGAATCTGCTTCGAAATGGTCGTCCGGTACACGTATTTGGAGCTTCGGATCAAAGAAATGGCTCAATCTCGACGCCTTGCGGTCGAAAAGAACTCGTTTCAGGCTTGGAATGGCTTCACTGCCATTCGGAAAGAAAAGCGAGCTGCTCGTCTGCGTCTCCACAATCAAAGCGCCTTAGTTATCCAACGGAATTTCCGTCGTCATCATTGCCAAGTCGTTTTCAGGGAGACCATGAGGAACCACCGAGCAGCTCGCAATATCCAGCGCGTTTTCCGAGGGTTTCAAGGCCGACAAGCAGCGAAATGTCGACGATGGGCAATGGCCGCAGCTGTACGAGTTCAAACCGTTTGGCGCCGACACAAGGCCAAGAAGTACGTGGCAGCTCTGCGAACCGAGAAGATCCTGCTTGCGACGTACAAAGGGGACTATACGACGGTCAAGCGGGCCATTACCCACGGGTTCTGGTACGTTTTGGACGCGGATGGGAACGGGATTCTTCATCTCGCAGCTGCAGCAGGACAGAAGCGACTGGTTAAGCTCTGTCTGCGCAATTCCTTCGACATCAACGTAGTCAATTACCACAATCAGACAGCGCTTCATCTGCTGCTTGCCAACCTGCCTCCAGCCACTGCTGTCTACGATGTGAGTGATGTTCGAAGTCGAGACGAACGAGTGGCGCTGGCTGAGTATATGATCGAACACGGGGCGTGGCATGAAGCTCCGGACGAAGAAGGCTTCACTCCACTCTTGCTGTGCGCTTCACTGGGTCAAAGTGAAGCTGTAGAGATGCTCCTGAACCATGGAGCCAACACGGAAACGAAGACGTCAGGAGGCAACTTGAGTGCGGCTCAGCTGGCTGTTGAAGGCAATTATTCAGCCACTCTTCAGGTCCTTCTGGAGTCCGGAGGCTTCGATACTGGAGAGATTGGGAGGACGACGGTGTTCTTACTCCATGCTTGTGCTGGTCGAGGACTGGTAGACTGCATCCGGGTACTGGTGTCTCATATACGACAACGTCTCGAGACCTTCGGCTACGACGCCTTGAATCTCTGCGACGCGGAGGGTTACACCCCGTTGATTTACGCTGTGAGCAACGGGTACGTCGATGTTACCGAGTGCCTACTGGAAGCTGATGCTGGTCCGGACGTGAAGGATTACTTTGGGCGTTCTCCGCTTCATTTCGCATTGATTTCCGAAGATGCCGCCACAAGAGAAGCGCTTGTTAACCTGCTGATCCAGTATGACGCCGATGCGAACTTGAAAGACACTGACGGAGACGCACCACTGCACGTAAGCTGCGTTGAGGACGACCGCTTGGCTTGCACTCATCTCTTACTGACAAGCGGCGCGTTGGTTTGTGCCAATGCACTCGGGAACCACCCAACGCACATCGCAGCTCGGAATGGAGCAGTCCAGACCCTTAAGTTGCTTCTGGACTATGGAGGGGACATGAACTTGAAGAACTACGAAGGGAAAACTCCGCTAGGAATGGCGCGGATGAACGACCAGCCAACAGTTGTAGACTTCGTGGCTGCGTACTTCGCTCAGGACTCCACAGGTAAAAAGCTCGAGAGTCTTGAACTGGATCCGGCAGAGGATAATCAGGAAGAGAACGAGCCTGAGAATCAGGAAGAAAATGGGGATCAGAGTCTCCAGAACAACCGAACAGCGACGGAATGGAATGCTGCAGTTTCTGAAGCGTATCGGATGGGCTCCATCGCAGAGTGGACTCAGTACATCGACGCTGCTTCGGAGATTCCGTTCTACCACACGTTTGGGGCTTCTGGAGAGCACACGTACACTTGGGAAACTCCGGTAGAATTCGACGCAGCTTTGGGGGAGATCTGGGAGATCGTTCGTGGTCCTTCAACTGCTGCACTGGAAGGAGAACAGGATCCGGATAGCCGCTACTACTTGTACCACAACCGCCTCACGAACGAACTCACGTCGTCCATCCCGGCAATCAACTACACTCTACTCCAAGACGTAGTACAGAACTCCAAACGGATGAAGCTACTACGCGCTCGTGTCCGGAAAGTCTCCACTGAAGAACTGAGCGCCTCAGCGATGGAGTACATGCGCTTCTTCCGCGGCTTCGAAGAGGAAAGTGCGCAGATCCGCAAAGAAATGCGTGCAGCGACCAAGATCCAGCGCCACTTCCGATCCAGGAGGACGCGCCTGCTTGTCAAGGCTTTGCTTCGCCAGAACCGCTGTGCCGTGGATCTCCAGCGAGCCTTCCGGGGCCGAAAAGCTCGCAGAGAAGCTGAAATACGCAGAAAACAGCAGTTGGACGTCGTTAAAATCCAAGCAGCGTACCGCGGTCACCTTACACGCAAACGGGAAGCTCGAGGGCTCCGTGTTCAGCGTCAACAACACCTCAAACGGAGGCTTGCAGCTCGCGATATCCAACGCATTTTTCGCGGCTTTGTGGGTCGGAAACTGGCGTATCGAGAGCAGGTGATCCAGAGACTTGGGCCCAAGGGGTACTTCGAGTGGGAAGCTCTGAGGAAACGCGCGTCGGTAGTCCGTTCGTTCAAGGTCTGGGACGAAATGGAGGCTCGTGACTTCCCCCGTGTTCTCTTCTACTGCCACCAGGTGACGAGCGCGTGTAGCTGGGAGAAACCTCCGCCTTGGATCCAAGTTGATCGCGAATCTTTTGAAAACCGGCGGCAATTGGCGCAGTGGGGATACACTGAAGTGATGCAGCAAGCTGCGCGGACTCTGCAGACGTTATGGCGCGCTCGCGTGGCTCGGATTTCGCTCCAGATGATCATTCGAGCGGTAAAACTCATGAGAACCTGCGAGCAAGAGTACCTCGAAGACCCCACGAATTTGGCCAAAATGGGCAACTACGTGCTGTACCTGCACACGATCACACACGACTACGACCGGGCACGGCCTCTGTATGGACGGCTGCTGCGTGTGATGGCTCAGAGAGGCCCGGACATCCCTTTCGTGCTCTTCTCGTACGGGATTTTCTTGTATATCACGCAGGAAGAAGACACGACGCTGGTGGAGGAGATGATCTTGAGGGGGAAGTTAGCAGACCCGACACTCGTCAAGTACAAGGTGGCGTTCTTGGGTTTCTTCCGCCAGGCGATTCTCCAGAGTCCGAATGATGCTGAAGCTCACGTTAACTACGCGGCGTGCGTCCAATGGCTGTACGAACAGTACGACGAGGCCACGAGTCATTATCTCCAGGCGTTGGCTCTGGCTCCGCAGCGGAAAGGCACCATGGAAATCTTCCAGAACATGTTGGACCGAAGGAGGCGCATTGAACGCGCCAAACTCACGCCTCGCAGTCGAAAAGCATTTACCAAGCTGGAAGACGCCGGCGTGGAGGAACAATTCGACGCCTTCGCGCTGTTCCGACGCTGGCAATCCAAACAAGCGGAAGAAGACGATAAAGCTCGACGGATTCTTCTCGAAGCTGAACAGGAAGCAGTTAACCGGGAGGCAGCAGCTCGGAAGATCCAAGCGCGATACCGGCGTCGAAATGCCATGCGCAAGGTCACGCGTCTGCGACTTGAGTACAAAATCGCTGCGGCGAGGGCTGAAGAAGTGCAACAAGAAGCTCTGTACGACCAAGTCACCACGGCGTTCGAGCAGCTCGTTTCCAGCTCCAAGAAGAAGACGAAGGGAGAACTCGCCACTGTTTTGAGTCTGCCGGTAGCTCAGCTGGACGCAGTCTTCATTGCACTCAAGATGGACTTTACTGAGGCTCAACTGAACGCTGTCAGTGGGAAATTCCGAAAAGACCACCCCAAGCTCAAGCAGGTGAACGTCATGGATGTCTGTCGCTTCGTGCAGGCTCAACCTCTGCTACAGGAACGACTCCCGAGTCTTTTCTCGTCGACTGCAGTCTCCAAAACAGTTTAACACCCCACCGCTCACGGAACAACCATGAGCGGCGACTTGGAAATATTCAAATACATTATTATTTGGTACGTTTGGTTGAGTAGAGGCATCTAGAATACTTGGGAGTTGTTGGTGGGGGGGAAATACAGCAGAGGATCTACACATCGAGCACCCAGTTCGACTTGCAGGCTTCCTCGCACGAGATCCGCTTGGTTGGGTCGGGATGCAGTAAAGACGACAGCAGAAAGACAGCGGTTGGAGATAATGTCGCCGGGAAGAACCACGTCGGGAACGCAACAGAGCGACGAGACTGGCCACCGCCCGCACCAGCAGCGCCAGCCTTCAGCATACTGGCATCAGAGGAGAACGGAGAGTTGCCGCTTGCAGACGGCGAGCACGATCCTGCGGCTTGGTTCTGATTCCAGAGCATGTTGGAGCTATTGAGCATGAGCCCCAGCATCGGCGGAGTCGCGTGGAAACTCGGGTGGGTGGGAGACATCTCCGCCAACTGCTTCGAGCTGGAGCTACCTCCAGTCTGGAACAGGTTGTCGTCGAACAACAGCTTACCCGTATGCGGGTCGCAGGGCAGAGATCGCAGCCACTCTCCGAACTTGAGATACCGCGGGCAAGTAGCCAGATCACGTCCGAACGGCAGCGTTCCCACTAGCAATCCGTACAAAATGACGCCACTGCTCCACATATCCGCCTTGCGTCCGTCATAGCCGTAGCGCGCGTTCTGCAGGACCTCGGGCGCGACGTAGTGAGGGGATCCAACGATGGAATTGAGGCGTCGAAAGCGCGATGGGGCCATGAGGTTCGTGAGGCCGCTGTCGCTGTTGTTGTCGAGGTCGTCTGTGCTGGCCCCGCTGCTAACTGCAGCGATAAAGTGCGCCGACAGCCCAAAGTCCGCGATCTTGAGCACGTCCGCGTCGCTGAGCAGTAAGTTCTCGGGCTTTAAGTCTCGGTGCACAATGCCCAGTTGGTGGCAGTAGCGCACACCGGCCAGGAGCTGCGTAAAGTACGTCCTAGCCACCTCCTCCTCTACGCCTGAATCCCCTCGAATGCGGTCGAACAACTCTCCTCCATACGCGAGCTCCAGCACGAGGAAGATCGTCGACTTGGAGGGCTGCACGAGCTCCAGCACGTCGTACAGTTGCAGGACGTTCGCGTGGCCACTGCCGATTCGCTCACCACTCACGCTGTTGCCTGTGAGCTTGTGCATATGCGCGATCTCCCGGTAGATGGTTTTTCGGGCTTGAAGGAAGGCTCGGTACTTGGCCGGCATGGACGGGATGACGTAGGCCACGTCATTCACCACGACCTCCTCTCCAACTTCCTCTTCGATCTGTTGCTCTTGCATCTCGGCGGGGGCCGCAGCAGCAGTGATATTCCTTCTGAGAGGTTCCTGAACGGGGTCTTCACAGGATAAGCTGGTCGTTAACCTGTGTGCGCTTCTAGGTCGTCTTCTTCTCTGTGGCTGGTCACGTAGTTCCTCGTCGTGGTGCTCCAGCAGCCAGAGACTCACACACATTTCCAGAGTCAGTTCCCGAAGTACAGGAGGCGCAGGACCGCCCGTCACGTAGCAGGCCAGTAGCTCCCTCCGTCGAGGCAGATGCACCCAGTATACGTTATCCAGTGTCATACAGCGTACGTTGCCCACTATGGGCACTCCTTTCTTCACGATTTCCGCTCGCCGAAGAGACCCCGGACTCGTGAGTTTGTACCCGACAGGGTTAAGGATCTTGACGGCGACGGGGCGCTTCATCCGCTGGTCAAAAGCCTCGTAGACGACGCCTGCGATGCCCCCGCCGAGGTAATTGCCCATGACGAAGGCGGCGGCTTCGGGAGACGACGAGAGCGTGATGTGCTGGCCGTCGTAGGTGGCCACACGCTCAGGCGACACGTCGGCCTCGCTCAGAGGCATGTACTTGTTCTTGAGCAGCGCCATGAAAGCTGCCTATCCGGACTTGTGCAGGATAAAGGAATTAGTGGGTGAGTGTATGCAGTAGCTCGTTAGGCTATTTTATCCTAAGACACACACTCTTCCGGGCGAAAGCGCAAATGGCAAATTGCGGAAGGCAGGAGGTGGAGCGAAAAACGAACCAAGATTTTACGAACGTTTTATGTGCGGTCACCGTATACTTGCGTCTTGTATGAACTGGTGCCAAAAAGCCAAAAGCGCTTTGGGGTGCGGTTGAGGCTGCTGCTGTTAGCACACGCTCGCGTGGAGCCTAGAGCGATAGAAGCCGTAAGCCAGAGGAGGAGGAGAAGAGAAAGATGCCGCCACTGCAACAGTCTCTGCAATAAAGATGGCTTTGGTGCGGCTGGGCTCAGCTGGCTCCTGTTCAGTGCGCTACAGTAGCTGCTGACTCCCTCACTCATGTCATTGGAGCCACAGCCAAAAAAAATGGAGCAAGCAGCAGGCGAGTACAGTATATGTACTGTAGTACTGACCGTACTGAATTGCAGCGTGATTGCATTTTGCATGCTGGCGCCGAGGCCCTGGAGCTGCCGTCGGCAACATTCTCGTGACAGAGAGCGGTGCAGCTCATAACGAGGTTCTTCCGACACTGCGCATCGCACTGTCCATCGCAGATTTTCGCAGGACGGAATTACGCCGCGCGACAACGGATTACGATCCTAGTTTTAGCGATAACTTGACGTTTGTATGGCGCGGTCTGACTATCCAGGTAAAAATTAGCAGACGGAAGTCAGACTTGCTGCATAAACGCGCGCCTATAATCGATCTTCAATGGGCGTGGCACCAACGCCGCAGTGTTGGCAGCTCCGGCAAAGCACACACAACTTTGCATGCCAAATTGCCATTGGCAATTGTCCAGCTTCGCACAGCTATCTCCATCTTTAAAATGAGGCAACGCCAGCCACCTCTGCCATTAGGAGTCGCTGCGGTTTTTTTTTCACTCTTTGGGTGAAATATCGCTGGAGTCCGACCGCATTGGACCACGCGCCTACTCCGAACGCTTCTCTGCCATCCGTTCTGTCTGGAGCTAGCTAGGATACTCTGTAAGTTAGGAGTTCTAAGTTAGAACTTCTAACTTAGGACTACGGTCAAGGAGCGGCTCCACCGTTTCGAGTTCGGAACTGAGTTTCTCTCGGTTCTTCCAACGTTCCGTTGTCCGGGTCCTGCACCCGATTGCTTATTCACTGCTCGTTCCGAGGCAGAAAGAGCGGCACTTAAATATCTGCCGGCCTAGACATGATTCACTCAGTCAGCTATAGTACCTCAATCCTCGGTGAAGTAGAGCTGGGAGTATAATTTTTAAACTTTTGTTTTATACACAACCTCAAAGGTTATGTAGTAGCTCCTCAACTGAAGGCACCAAACGCATTCATCAGCTAAATCTGAGGTGCAGATGATACCGCTGACCGTACCGCATGGCGCTGCATGTAATGCCTTTGCCAGCTGCCATTTAACCCTTAAAAACAACATCCTAAAAATTGCCTCCATCAATAAGAGCATTTTGATTACACCAGCCACAATCCTCTCGTCCAATCAGAATCGTCAAACCGAAATCAATCGGACGAAGAGCTACGCAGACGATGGCAGGGGACCTGCGCGAGGCGCTGCGGGCGTCTCTGGGCTGGGACTTCTCCTTCGCGTCCTCGGACCCAGCAGCTGCGCGCTGTCTGGTTCCGCACCCAAGAGACTCTGCGCGATTGGCTGAGTGGCTCATTCGCGAGCTCCCGCCCTTGCAGCGCTCCTTGGAGTCTAAAACTAGTGTTAAATCGCAGGAAAATGGCCTAAAACAAGTGCAGCAATGCGCGACTGGGAACTTGGAGATGCTTCTAGCCAAGGAGTTGGGGTTCGGAGGCATCACAGAGCTAACAGAGGCACTTACCAGCAATAGCGCGAAAGAACTGGGGCTGGACGACGTCTGTGAGCTGCAAAAGGTACGTTTGCGCACAATTATTTTATGTTCCCTATAGTTATTCATTGTTATTGATGTTTGTAGATGTCAACACGAGAAGTGCTCAAGAGTTTATACGCCGATATCCCCCTGTACAAGCCTGAAGACGGTGTGAAGATCACGCGAGGGCTTTTTGAGAACCAGGCGACGCCTCAAAACGCCCATTTGCCAATGTTAAGAGGCATTTACATGTCGGATCCTACGCCTTCGCCTTCTACGTGCACTTTTGCAGTGTTCGAATACGACGCGCAGTCGCTACAGGACGTTCTCAAGTACAATCGGTCCGTGCTTGAAGGCCAGCAAGAGGTGGACGTGGATCCAGTGTGCGAGCATCAGCCGAGTGAAGAAGCACAGGACGCACTTGGAGATCTCAAGAAGAGACTCGTGTTGTTCCAGCTGCGTCGGGTGCTAGAGTTCCTGCATGAACGAGGCTTGGCCTGTGACGGCTTCTCCCCGCGTGACTTGCACCTCACAGACACGCTATGGCTGCATCTGTCTGCTCTGCCTCGCGTGCTAGACGCGTGTTCTCAGGAGGCAGAAACTCAAGACGAGACTGCGAATGTATCTGTGCCTCGTGGAATCGAGTCGAGGTCAATTACAGAGCGGTGGTGCACCGGAGACATCAGTAACTTGGCGTATCTGATGGCTATCAACACTGCGGCAGGTCGTCGCATGGAAGACGGTGTGTTTCACCCATTCTTGCCGTGGGTCACGGACTTCACAGAAGGTCCACAAGGTGGTTGGCGCGATCTGGGGAGGAGTAAGTTTCGACTGAATAAGGGCGACGCGCAGCTTGACCGCACGTTTGCGAGCAGCGCAGTGCCGCATCATATCACGGAGAGTCTGTCGGAGATTACGTACTACATCTACTCGGCAAGACGCACGCCAATGGCGCTGCTTCGGCGCGTAGTCCGAGGGGATTTCCAGGCGAGAGAGTACCCGGCTACTATGGCACGTATGTTCGAGTGGACGCCAGATGAGTGTATTCCAGAGTTTTACACGGACCCTGCAGTGTTCAAGTCACTGCATGGGGATGAAATGGACGATCTGCAGTTCCCACCATGGGGCGAAGGTCGAGACGCTGCATCGTTTGTGAGATGTCATCGAGATATGCTGGAAAGTGATGAGGTGTCAGCGCAGCTTCACAAGTGGATTGACTTAAATTTCGGCATTGCATTAAGTGGCGAAGCTGCTATTCGTGAGAAGAACGTCCCGTTGGTAGTGCACACTGCTGGGAAGAGTCCAGGCTTCGTACAGCTTTTCGACGTGGCGCACCCGGTTCGAGTTTATCGCTGTAAGAAGCAGGAAGAGCAGCTTGACTCGACCAAACGAGCTGCTACGATTTCGGTCGGGGCAGAATCCGATATCCCACGCAGTATGCTGAGGCCTCAAGGCACCACGAGAGAGGTGAATACGATGCTGTCGAGAGCGATGCAAGTTGTGACGGACGCGCAGAAGGACGGACTCTCGTTGTCCCCGTTGACTCTGAACACTGGCGGTGGAGGAGGTGGGATGAACGTGTTAGGTGGTGGATCGAGAGGAGGCACTCAAGAAGTAGAAGTATCGCGCTTCGGCCTCCTGCACGGTCAGAGTGGAGCAGATAGCGGTGCAGGCTTTGGTGGAACTACAGGATCCACATCCGTTAGTCTGACAGCGGCGTCTCCGAATGAAGCCACACGAAGTCAAGTCATCATGCGCAATCTCAAGCAGCGCCGACGGGGCAACAAGCCTCGTGCCAGGTCGCAAGCGAATGTACCGGGGTCGGAGCCACTGCTGTCTCCTCCTGCTTTCCTGTCTGGTGGCGGACGTGAAGCAGTGTCGCCCCCAGCGCCGTCGTCTGGTTCAGGATCGAGTGGATTGGGCGCTTCCAGACTGGGGAATCTCTTCCACTCGGACGCGAACCAAAGCAACAGCAACAACAACAGCATTGTCGGGGTAAAGCCTGCGAACGGTGGGTTCTCCATGGCTACAGATGCGTCCGCAAGTCCACCAAGCTCGATGGGACCCAACACCAACAGCCGGAGTTTCACAGGGGGCACCGGGCCTACGGAACATCTGCGTGTCCTTACGATTTCAACTCCTCAAGGTGTCAGTGGGAACGTCAATGGACTTGGTGGGTCTGCGAATGAACGCGGAGAAGGAACTTCCACGTCACATCACACCAGACATTCATCTCTTGGAGGTGGGAGTCCAAATACTGGCTCGCATTTACTGCGGGATCTATGGCAGCAACTGCGTCAGCCTGAAGACGATGGCGCGACAGGAACGAACGGTTTTGGAGGACATGGGCACGGACATGGACACCGGCGGACCGCTAGTGCAGGTCACGACTTGATGCTAACTCTTGGTGGGGCTTCAGGTGATATGCAGCTCTCTGATTTGGACGCTGGTAACGATCATGTTGCAGTTGTTGACGCTTCTGGGCCTCTTGATGACGTGGATCTCAAATTGCTTCAGCTTGGCCTGCCTATCGTTCTTTCGGGGGCTGATAAAGAGAAGCAACTGGAACCTGAGCTTCATTTATCCACTGCACCTGGGGATGAGGCGCCAAGACTTGGCGAGGAGCAAGCGTTTGCTGATGAGGTGGTGGATCCAATCTACCGCATTCCCGATAACCTTTTGGGCGTCACCGCACAGGAGTTAACTCCTTTTGAACTTGCACAAGCCGCCGATATCTTCTCAATGGGATGTATCGCAGCGGAACTGTACACGCATACCCCTATTTTTTCAAGACGCACGTTGGAGAAGTACATGGTGGAATACTCTCGACAGCTAAAGCTACAGCAAACCGAATCGGCTACAGAGGATGGATGGATTTCAGGTATACTAACAGGACAATGCCGCTGTTCATCCAAGCAGCTTCCGTGGAATCACGCAGTAGCAGAACGACTCGCAGGGCTGCCTCTCAACTTAAAGCAGGGAGTTCTGGACATGTTGCATCCAGATCCACGTGAGCGACTGCTGCTAGCCGCTCGTATCGAGGGCTTAGAACCTGTTGCTGTACTGCGGAACTCATTCCTCACTTCAAGAACGGAGGAGTGCGTGCTATCGACCGTCCCGCACGATACTTTCCACCCAGCTCCGTCAGCTTTGTTCCCAAAGGACCTAGCAGTCGTGTACAAGTTCCTGGCGAAGATTCACAGCTCTCCAAAACGAGACTGGCACTCGAGCTTCACTGCTGCCAGGCAGTTGCTGTCGTCCCTATCTGGTTTGTCCGAGATCTTGTTCCGCGTTGCGATGCCCGAGCTCGTGCGCTTCTTCCGAGCCACGTCACACACTGAGACCATCCGTGCGGAGCGTGTTGCAGCGGCGACAGTGTTTTTGTTACCTGAAATGGCACGCCAACTTGGTAGGGATCGAGCGCGTGTCGAGTTACTGCCTGACATTGTGCGAGTCTACGAATGCAGCGAGCTGGGGCGATCGCCACTTCTTCGATGTTGTCTCGGGGCCCCAAGCGTCTTGCTGTCTCTGCTACGTGCGTTTGGAGCGGCTACCGTTCTCGACAGCTTCGTTCCTGTGATACTAGAGTGGCTTGTGCCTGTAGCTGCTGACTCGGATGCAGAGCTGAGGTCGTCGCTGACTCCATTGTCCGTTCGTTCTCCGTCGTTGCCGTTCGCTTCTGAATCTGCAGCGCTTACTGCAGTGACGTTCGGGGAATTATCATCACAAGCGATGTTGGGTCCGTCACTTACGGCGAAGTATCTGCTGCCACTGCTGCTGAACCAGCTCGGGCGTGTTAAAAGTCGCTGGACGCACCTCGCCGAGTCGAAGACACTGCGACGCACGGACAAGAAGACCACCATGGCTCCAGTTGTCATCAAAGATGGAGACCTGGGCACGTCGGAGTTTCACCTGACGTTCCTGTCCAAGGCCAAGTTGTATGAATCCCATCACGTGGCAGATGCTGTACTACAGGTTTGCCGAGAACTGGGCGAGTTCCCTGTCGCCAGTATGCTGCTTCCAAGGCTGTTTGACGTGCTCCCACGACTCGTAACTCTCTCGGAGAAGATTGGCGCGGTGCGCATCGAAGGCGTCCCGGTACGTGCGCTGTCGATGATACTAACTGGCGTGTATTGTCTGACTAACTGCATTCATTGTATCATGGCTAGGAGGAGTTGGGGCGCGAGATCTACGTGTTACTGCGGATTTTGCGGCACGTGGTCCGTACGCTGAATGATTCGGCTTCTCTTCAGGACCTACTCTCTCGACGGGCACGTAGCAACCTCATGGAGCTTCTGGCATCGGCTTCTCCACCTTTTCTTCATCCGCGAATGGCTACTGCGGTGATTGCGGCCGCCACTGCAGGTTCACAGTCTGCCGAATCAATCCGGTCGACATCCAGTGGCGCAACTACGAGCTCCGCGAAGAAAAAGGTTCTGCGCAGTCTCAACTTCATGAAGGACGCCGATCACCGCAATTTACGCGCTTTTACTGTCGTGGGCCTCTCGCGTACGATCGTGGCGGTGTGCCAAAAGCTCGGGGCGGAAGCGATCGTGACGGATTCCGCCGTTGTGAGCGGGATCAACCGATTCCTTAAGCGATGCAGTGACGTGTACGCAGAGCTGGAAGTGTCTAATTTCCAATGGGATTTGGCTAGCGAGCTGGTGAGCGAGTTGTGCGTGCCGCTGCGTACACTTTTGGGCAAAGAACTGTTCAACCGGAACTTCCCCGTTGTGGCAGGTAGCTCCGTTCTTCAGTTACTGCTGTTGCCTATCAGCAGTACCGCGGGTGTCGATGCTACGTCAGTTGGGGGGCTGGGTGCTAGAGTGGCAAGCACTGATCGGAATTTAAGCGCTTTGGATGATCGTCTGGCGCGGTCTCAGATCCAGTTGCGCCGACGGCCTCTAGCAGAGGAAGAAGGAGACGGAGAGGACGATGCTGACGATGAAATCGACGATACAGACAGCGTTTCCGTGGCGTCAAAACCAGAACCGGAAGATCCTACGACGTATCCGCCCGAGTTACTGCGCTTCGCCTACCATGCTGTGAGACTTCACTCTGTCCGTGCCACCAGCTTCCTCCGAGTACCTTCAGCGCTGCTCATGGGGTCCGGTAAGAAGGCTGCGCAGTGGGAAACTGCGCTTAGCAAGGAGCTCTTGCTCTTACAGGAAGCTCGTCGTCAACGGAAGGTCGTGAGCGCTGCACTTGCCCCAGAACGTGCTGGAGCTGACGCTATTTGGCTTCGACCTCGCGTTCGTCAGCCGTTTGAAGCCCGAAGGGAGGAAGGAGTATCCCAAGCGCCCACAGGTGGCTATGAAGGTGGAGGAGGTGGAATCCTCGGCACTTCGTGGGCTCTCAGTGCTGAGATCCGGCAGTCTATCAAGGCCCACTCTAGCTCAGTGCGCTGCGTAAGTGTGGACGCTGACGAAGAACTGCTTTTGACAGGTAGTCGACACGGATCCTGTCGCGTATGGAGACTAGCAGGTCATCCAGTTCAAGCTCGAGCTTCAGCCCCCACCGATCTGTCCGACAACCGTCCGATTCTGTCTGTAGCTCGCACTGGAAGGGCTGGGCCTCCAGCTAGAGGAGGCAGGAGTGGGGCTGGGGAAGCTGATGGGATGGCTGCAGCAGCTTCAGCCTCTGGCGTAATGCTGTGGGACTTACGAACGAGTCAGATGCGAATGCGGCTGCCGTTTTCCGCGACTAGCGAGCCCGTCGTGTCGATGACGACGTCGACGTCGGTGGTAGACGTGGCAGTAGCTACTGCTCGACGTGTAGTTTGTCTGGATGTTCGTACGGGCCCACGCGTTGTAGCCGAGTGGCACGCCGATGCTGCCGGCATTGGATCCAGTTCAATCGCAGCGGGACTGAGCTTGGCAGCGGTGGCTTCGTTCGTGGACGGCGTCGCGTACATTGCGCTCGGAACAGCAAGCGGTCGCGTGGTGCTTTTGGACTCCCGAACAGGTCGTCAAGCTGCGCGATGGCAGGCGCTGGAAGCCGGCGCGCGTGTGGTCCACTTGGTGCAGATCTCGGCGTCGCAGTTGTTGGTGGTTGGCGCGGACAAGGAGGCGCGCGTGTGGCGCGTGATGCTGCGCAGTCACGGCCATCCGCAGCTCCGGATGACGATCACAGGCGTGCCGGAAAGTATCTGTTCGTCGCAGATCTCGGTCCACTCAGCAGCGGACACTGCCGTCCTCTACGTCGCGAACAGCGCACGAATCCACTGCGTGCAGCTCCCAACGGAGCCGCGAGCTGTCGTGTCGGTGCAATCGGCTGTGGTCGTGCGGATGGAAAGTTGGCAGCTCACAGAACCTGGAGGTGCCAGCAAGAGCAACAAGAGTCGAGTCGTAGCTCATGGAGTGGCGGTGCTGCCACTACGTCAGCTTGTACTGTTAGGAGCGGAGGATGGCTGCTTGAAGTGCGTCGTTTAACCTCACTGTCCATGCCTGATTAAAACAAATTGTAAGTAAAGTGGTAAAAACGTGAGTAAAACGTGATAAAAAAAGAAGAGGATAGAGGAACCAAAAAATAAGTGGGTTTCATTGGGCTCTAAGCCCCCATTTGGAGGACTCGTAAAGGTAAAAGTACAGCACTTCGGCTCATGCTTAAAAGTCCGCGCCTTGGTGGTCGACTCGAGTTCGCAATTGAGACTTTAGTTGTTGAGGCCCTTGGCCTCGTTGACGACGTTCTTGTGCATCGTGGCGATTTTGCGGCGGTGCGACTGCCAGTCAGCGCCGACGTCGTCCTTGTAGCGGAAAATGTCCTGGCGGTTCTGCTTGCTCCAGTTCACGTCCGGGTGGCCGGACAGGTAGCGCACGCACTGGGCCGTGCACAGGCCAGCGGCAGCCACGCAGGTCACCAGCACGGGCCACGTGCCCTTGTCACCGAGCCATCTCTTGGTAGCACTCTGAGCAGCACGGCCAGCCATTGTCTTGCGTAGGGTGGAAGGTCTTGGGGAGAGGAGACTTGGAGAGCTTGGAAGCAAATTGCCGAATGAATTCGCCACCTCAGCAACAGCACAAGGAGCGGCGGCACTCTGCTGACGTCATTGACAATGGTAAATTATAACCTGGGATTATAAATCTTCAGTTTTGGCGAAATAACTGTTCTACTGCTCTTGTGTATAAATAAAACCCCTAAAATAAATACTGGTCTATGAGTGGCTGGAAGCGAGCGCCCCCCTCTTGTCCGGCTCGCTGTCGACCTCAGAATTCGGGCCAGTCCCTTGAAACGCAAGGGCCTCTATTGAAAGCAGACGAGCGCAACGTAAGGCCCAGGACGCGACGGCGTCGCCGCGTGCCAATAGAGTTAAAATAGCGAGGTCGAGCTGCAGTGGTGACATGGCGAGGATCACTTGAGTCACCTGGAGAGACGTGCTTCAGCTTTGGAGCATCAGGGGGTGGGATGTGGACTGGCGCCTCAACTGGCGTAACGGGCGTTCTCTTGGTTTCACTATGGTTTAACATTTGTGCGGGAATGGGCATATAGATCACGCGCGGAAGTAAAATTATTAACGTTCTGGGCATACAAATTCCAAGTGTAATCTGCGGGGGGCACGCGTATCTATTTGCCAGACGTGGCCAAGCATGGATGTAACGAGCGAAAATGGTTCATTCGGGTGTTAAACGATCCCCATGGCGATGTATTTCGGTGATTGGCAAGAAGAGCTCACAGTGCTACTGCGACTTCAACTGCTACGACTTCACGGTCGTGGCCATCGTTCTTGTGGACGGGTACACCAGTCTGCTCCTCTTCATACTCGTCGTGGTTCATGAAGAGCAGCGGGATCATCCCAATGAGGCAGCCAAGCGTAATGCCACCTGCAGACGCGAGGAAATTGCACCACAGCGTGACGGACATGTTGGCTTGTGCCTTGGAGAGCATGGGGTCCGGGATACCTAAACGTCGAGCCATGGACTCAATAACGCCGCCTAGACTCAGCCCCACGACGTCGGCTACGGTATTACCCAACGCAGCAGCACAGAGCATCGACATGGCGTAGGACGCGTGGAAGTGCGTCTCGATCGCGTCCCCAGCTACCAGCAGGATCAGGTTATCCACAAGTCCGAAACCCACGAATGGAATAGCGGAGCCGACCATCACGAGCTGTAGCTGACGACGAGTAGGTGGAGCGAGAGCACGAGACGAGAGGGATGCGGCCGGGTTGATGCTGGCTACAGGACGGAGACGAAAGCGGGACGTTAACAGGCCGCGCAGTTGGTCGTGGCTCAGAAGCCCGTCTTGGTCGGTGTCAGCAGTCTTCAGCAGCTTTTCGAGCTCGTTCGTGTAGTTTGAAGCGACTTTGGTGATGACGTTGTACCGCTGCGCCTTGGATAGAGACTGGAAGTGCTGCACTAGCGCATCCACGCTGCTCTTTTGTTTCGGTTTAGTTCGAACTGGGGCTTTCGTCATTGAGGCTTTCGCCATTGAGGCTGGTGCTTTCGGCTTGATTGGTTGGTGCATTTGGAGTATGGAGGACTCCCCCCAGGGCACAGTCGTTGCCGAGCGGCGAGGCGGTGCTTTGGTACGGCAGATTCCTGCGAACGTGGCGTTGGCACGCTTACGGGTCTTGGGACCCGCGTAAATATTTCGGAAGCGCCGAACAGTGCTCATAGCAGACCAAGAAGCAGATACAGCTGCAACTATCCACGGATCAATACCGCGGAGGTTGTCGAGTGCCAAAGGAAGAGTCAAAAAGTGATGCTGGATGGATCTTGAGCCAGGCAAATATAGCCAAGACCTATATTAAACGTGGTCATAAGACTGCGAGTCCATCACGCAGAAATAGTTAGCGTCCATTAGCATTTCAAGTTGAAGCGATTATGTTGCATTAGGGAAGTTCAACGTTGCTCTAATCGCGCAACTTAATTCACAATTTGGCTAAATTCACCATGCGGTTCAGGTACGCCTCCATGTGTCTCCTCCTCCTTCGTCTCCATCTCACGGTCCACGTTGCAGTGCGATAGCTGGATCCTTCGCTGCCCTCGCTGGTCTACTAGGCAAACTCGGCGCTGACGGAGACTCTGCCGCTCTTCAGCTCCTGGACGCACATTGCCAGGCTTCAGCTCTGTCCGACTATTGCAGTCCCCTTTCATCCATTGTCCGTCTACTTTGTCTGGGGCTAATGCTGGCCGCCAATGGCCTAATGCTCAGCTGCTTCGTCAAGGGCCTGCACGAGACGGACTCTTTGACTGCCACTGTCACTAGTGCAGCCGTCAACTTCATGCTATCAGCTGCTGGAGGTTTCTTCTTCTTCCAGGAACATCTACCCACGCGTTGGTTTCTGGGAGCTACTGTGATTCTGATAGGAATGGCCTTCCTACTGCACGGAGATGTCGCTCCAAAGAAGACGAAGAAGGAGTAAACTGCTATACATTGTGCAGAAGAGCTCGGCTTTTACTGGTTTCTATCTACTTATTATGCTGTACTTGACTTTTCATTCGTCTCCAGAGTCGTCGGTGATCCCGTTGCTGCCGCACACGTTGATAGCTGCAGGCCAGTGGTTCAGTTCTGCGAGCTCCAGCCACGGGTGAGACGGGTACCCAACGTCGCTGAACCACTCGGTGAATTGACGAATGGGAACATCCTTTCCAAGGTCCACGTCTGTCTCAACGAAGGACTGCAACACGGCGTCGGCACCAAGTTCAGCGGAGAATCGAGCCACTTCAGCGCTCAAGGAGCTACTCATGCCGTAGAACGCCATCAAGAAGCACATGAGACTGGACTTGATGGTCTCCAACTTGACCATGGGGCTGTCGGCCTCTTCTTCGCCTTCGCCTTCTCCTCGGAGTACGCTCTCGCCATCATCGTCGGAGATTAACGCCGCACAGCACTTGAGCTTCTCTATCATAGAGCCTTGACACACCACCAGCATTCCGCAGATGGCAGCACCGATGTCAACCGGGTCTTCGGACTCGTCATCGTCATCACCTCCAAGCTGTTCGTCTTCGTCGTCGGAAGCAGGTTCGTGTACGAACACGCTCAGAAGACGCTGCAGCATATCCATTCCCTCGTCACTAAGGAAGCCAGTTTGGTCCTTCGATCCACTTGACGGCTCAACGAGAGGCAACGTACCGCAGATCTTCTGCAGTGCACGCAAGAGTGTGCTGCGTCTTGTGACCATGACGCCAGTGCTGTTGGCACTAGGGAAATCCAAGGCTTCCAGAAGAGCACCTTGTAATTCCCATGACGTCACTGTGTGGAGTTGAGTCTGCCGTAGGAACAGCTTGAGCGTTGAAATGTCCTCGTTGAAGAACTGCAGCTCGGCGGCATCTTTAGCCACGGCGAACACCATCACGGGGCCGTCCGAGCTGAGACTGATCGCACCCGCCGACTCGCGCCCATCCGGTTTCGAATCCGATCCTGGAGTAGGAAGACCACGGACGAAAGGAGTCGATACGATGTCGCTCTGTCGCACTTGTCTCCGACGCGTTACAGGCTTTACTGTCTGTTGAATAGGCTGCATGGGTTCCACTGGCATGGGTGTGGCGGTCGATAACGGTCCACGACTTTGAGAGCCCATGACTGGAGCAGTGCGCTTGCTCTGGTACACTGACGTCGGTCCAGCCCCTGACATCGCCATGCTCGCATCTTGGAAGTCCTGCTGCTGTTGCCATTTGCTGACGTCGAGAAGCTCCACCCAGGAGATCAGCTGGTAGCCTCCTGTGTTATACCACTCGCCAAACTGCTCGAAAGTCACGCGGGCACGTGATCGAGCACTACCGTAAGCGGAAAGCCCATTAGTCGTCGTTGAATTAGCCCCTCCATTGGCAGTAACATCCGTCATTAGATCCCCCATGGCTTCCTCGATAAAGTCGTCGGCTTCGACGTAAATCTTCTCCAAACCAAGTCGGTATGTGCCGTCGCTGAGTGCCATGAGAGCCAACAAGAACGAACGCAAGTAGATGAACAACACCGAGTGAGGGAGTGCGTTGATCTCGGCCACCGACATTGGCGCAGGCTGGCGACGCATTCCCTGTGCAGTCGAGCCAAATCCACGGGTACTGGGGAATCCAAAGCCACCGCCGCTCATCGAGAACTGAGTACTTTGAACACCTCCAAGACCAAATCCAAAGCCACCGGTTGCTGTGTTCGTTCCAAACCCACCAAAGCCCGCCGCAGTACTGGGAGGCGGCGGCGCATAGCTAGCAAGCGTCTTGTGGCGCTGCTGCCGCATCTTGGTGATGAAGTCGAACGCCAGCGAGAGCTTCTGACTCTTAGACCCTCGACCGAGAATGCTGAGACCACACGCCAACTCGAGGGCATTCACCCGACCACACCGTTTGCGATCGAAGACGTTGAACAGCCGAGAAAGCAGCTTGGATGAAGTCTGTTGAGCCTTCTCCGTCATGCCATCCTTCGATACTAAACTGCGCACGCACTCGTAGAAGTTCGCGCGTGTCAGAACGAGGTACGCCCCTTCGTCTTCTTCCACTGCTGCATACGAGTACATTTGTCCTCGACGACTCTGAGTCCCAACCGCCTTGGACATCTTGAGAGCCTCCTCTGCTGACGGAGTTGCATAGGCCAGCAGTGCGTCGTACACTTTACTCACACTCAATTCCCCGAGCTTCGTTGACCGCAGCATAAAGAGATACGTTGAGATGTCACTCTCCGTGAAGTGCAGGATACTCCCTTCTTCGAGCATATCGAACGCGTAGATTAGAGGCTTCTCGCGCTTGCTAGCCTCGAACGCTTCCTTCGCCGGCCACTTGGACAAATCAAGTAGTTCCAGCCATGGGCAATCCATATAGCCTCCAGCAGCGTACCACGCAGCAAACTCCGCCAAACTGATGGAATCCGGGCGTTTACATGAAGCCTCACAGAAGAGCTTAGAGACGACAGCACCTGCTGCACGCTCCGCAATGGAGTTTGTGCTCCATGTACTCACAGAGCTCGTATCATTCGAGTTCGCTCGAGTGGCATTGTAGCTTGAAAACGCAAACAGAACCACTAGGATCGACTTGAGCATCTCAAACAGGCGTCTCCGAGATACATGCCCGTCTCCATGCGAAGCGAACAACTTGAACAGTACACCGAGCTTGGCACTTTTCGTTGTGCCACAGAACACACACATGCCAGCCACCAACTGTAACTTCTCCACAGCTATTGTGTTCATCCCCACCCCGTTGTTGAATCCGCCTTCTCCATCGTCAGTACTGGTATCTCCATTCGTTTCTCCACTACGAATAACACTTTCACTCTCAAAAAGAGTGAAGATCCGAAGCAAATGGAACGACAGGAACTCCTGATCCTCGTTCGAGAGCTCATCGCGTGGCACCAGGTCGCGCATGGCGCGTAAATATCCAGGTTTTGTCAGCGTACGATTGTGCGCGTGCTTTTTCAATAAATGCACGAGCTCACCACAAGTCATGCGACTGAAGTTCATGCGTTCCGAGATTGTGTACACGATGGCCACATCCTTCAAGCGAATACGCAGCGTCGTGTTGTCATAGCTCGTCAGCTTGAACTGCAACGCCACAGAAGAAAGGTCCTTCGCTGCAGTCGCCGATGCCGTCGGTGAAGTGATGAGATTTGAAATGCCAGTGACAGCGTCCATGCCTGCTTCTACAGCGTAGCGGTCCGCCGTTCGGAAGGCTGTGGCATCCAGTGCCGTCATGTCTGACTCAGGAAAGTTCGGTACCATAGATTCATGCACTCGGTTGGAGCTCTCGTTTGAAGATGCTGTGTCGTTAGAGGACCCCGAGCCAGTGTCTTCGGATCCCATCTGTGTCGCATTCTCGAGTGCATGTTGCTGGCGACTGATGTAGCGGAGAATCGCATCAGACACAGAGCGAGGGACTTCGGGCCATTTCTTGGAGTCTAACAGCTCAACCCAAGCGATAATAGTGTAGCCATGTTGCGAATACCAGACCGCAAACTCCTCAAAGGATACGACGCCACCACGAATGAACGCACTACCAGCGCCAGCACCTGACGCATGCGAAGCTGCGCCGACAAGTTGAAGATTGCCATCTCCTGGAAAAGACCCACGGTGCTCGTAACGCCCATTTCGGTGGCGACGCGAGGAGTTCTTGAACGACGCTGTGTCGACCGACATTGGGATGTCCAAGCTATGCCGCTGACTTCCTCCGTGCATGGAAGCGATGGACTGTGTGGTGCTGAACGTTTTGTCGGTGTCCTTGAAAATGCAATCAGCAATTTCGATCGCAGTGGTGTCTGCCACACTGGCGATAGCTTCAGCAGAGAGCTCGGAGCCGTTCCCCAATGCTAACAGCATCGTTAGGAAGGACCGTAAATACTTCCACATCTCTCGACGAGTTAGACAACCGTCTCCATCAGCGTCAAATAGTCGATATGCAAACGCGAGTTTTTCACTCTTGGAACCCGCACAAAAAATAGTAAAGGCCGACACGAATTCGACCAGATCAATCTTGCCTGTTCCACCACGGTTGAAGGCGAAGAACAAACGGCTCAGAGTGTCTGCCACCATCTTCGGATCCTTCCCACGCCCCACACTTCGAGGTGGAATGCGTGTGTTGCTATTCGCGCCGAATGCAGCAGCCACACTTGGAGCGACGTTAACAGGCAGAAGTTTGCCCACGCATTTGTCAAAGGTGCTTTTCTCGATACACGAAGAGGACGGATCTTCCATGAAGGGCTCAAAGACGTCATAAACGCGGTACAACTGCACCTGGTTGAGCTTGATGACACGTTGGAGCTCAAAGTACTGGATCAAGTCTCCATTATCGAAACTCAGCGTCGTTAGCGGTAGCTCTGTGATTGCATCGTCGTCCACATCGAACGGTAAGTCGAATTCGAGCACAATCTCGTTCTTCAGACAGATCGCCGGCAGCGTTGCTGGGATACTACTGTTGTAAGACCGTACAGCAGTCGAAGAGGATTCGATGGATGCTGACAAAGGATAAGGGTGTTGTCTGGATGATACAGCTTCATCTTCGTCCTCCTCCTCGTCGATAACGTCAGCGAACGTGAAATATGGCTTCTTGACTCCCGGTACTCCGTCTGGTGGATCTACGGCATCAATGTCAACTTGGATGTTGTTGGCAGTGTAATAATTGTTGCTTGCCACGATTGGATCCACCGATCGAGTATCTAGACCCTCCAAGTTGAAAGTAGGCGATACAAAAATCCACTTTCGGAGGTCTAGCAGCTCTAACCAGCTCATGCCTTTGAAACCACCGCCATTGTACCACAACCCAAAGTCTTCAAACGTGTACAGACCCAACCGCATGTCGGAGTTTGCACGCGCCCGATCGCCGTCAATTTCATCCATGTAATTCTCTTCATCTTCGCTATCACCGTTAGCGTCGTTATCATCCTCTTCTTCTTCATCATCTTCAACGTCGCTGGGAAGACCCTCCATGATGGCTTCTAAAATCTCTTCTTCTCCTTTATCCACGAGCTGCGCTAATGAACCGTATCGTTGTAGCACAGCATCTGTTGGAGGAGACAAATGCAACAGGGTGATAAGAACCGATCGCAAGAACCTCCAAAGTTGCTGGCGGTTCAGGTAGTTTTTGCAATCCGCATCGAAGTAATGGAAGGCAGACGATAGTTTGTCGCTTTTTGACCCCCACGACATGAGACTAAAGCCAGCAGCTACCTCGAAAGCGTCGACCGTAGGACAGTTCTCGGGTAAAAATGACCGGAAGATCGCGAGCATACTCTCCAAGAACGTGTTGTTTTCCATCAAGTGAGGCTTGTCAGTCATACTGAGAAGCTCCTCAATTGCCTCCAGAAAAGTCTCTTCTTCAAGCAACCCGTCTCCCGTATGTTGCACAAAAGTCTCGTACATGGCCTGTGGATTCACACGCGTGAATGCCGACTGAACCAGTAAGTCATACAGATCAATGGCCTGCTGCTCGCCAATTGTCAATACGCCGCCATCCACGTTGGAGAAACGGAAACTCAACTCCGTCGGTTCATCTTCTTCTTCATACTCCTCTTCTTCTCCTGCTTCACTCGTTGTAGGGGGAGGATCTTCAGGCAGCCCCCACTTGGCTGGAGACCCCTGCGGTGTCGACGGAGTTAACTTTTTCGATCCAGGCCACTTCTTCTGGTCCAATAGCTTAATCCACGGCACAGATTTACTGGGACTACTATTGGCCTCAATCCAGGGCCAAATGTGTTGTTCAA
The DNA here is from genome assembly GCA_001314345.1 of Phytophthora multivora. Classification (NCBI taxonomy): domain Eukaryota; phylum Oomycota; class Peronosporomycetes; order Peronosporales; family Peronosporaceae; genus Phytophthora; species Phytophthora multivora. Next base: position 11,296 of record LGSM01000155.1, on the reverse strand, counting down.
ATGACGCGGTATCATCCTTCCCCAACGAATTAGCCGCAAACATCCGTGCAACCGTCTCGTCGACACAAGTCGTGACAATGGAAGCCGTGGACTGCAGCTGATCTTCAGTGGCCGTCGCGAGATCAAACACAGCCGACACCGATTGCAATAAACAGCCCAACGCCGCGCGAACAATCGACAGCGTAACGGGATTGGAAACGTCTACTCCACAGCCAAAGAGACTGAAATGAATCGCCACTTCCACTTTCTTCTTCACTTCCCCTGGCAACAAGACGAGGCAGCCCGTTGCCAATTGGTAGATATCTGTGCGGTTCGTCGTCTCGAACGAACGGAAAATCCGCTCCAACGTCTCCTCCATGGGTTTAAACGTTTCTCCGGTGCGAAGCTCCGGCAGAGACCGCACCAGGTCGATAAACTCCTCCTTCTCCAATATCGCCGCGCTGTTGGCGTGTGCTCGAGCGTCTATCGCTTGCGTCAACGTCTCTATACTGCTAGTGGCCAATTTCGAGGCCACGAGGGCGTTGCGAACGTGCCAGACACGTTTGGACTGCAGAGCCAAGGAGCAACTGGGCGTGACGAACGGAAGCTCCATGAGAGTGTCCGCGCTAGACGCTGTGGGCGACGAAGGCAGCGACGGAACGTCCTCCGTGCTCATATTGCTCTGTAGAGGGATCTCGATCGGAGGCGCGCGCCTGGGACTCCTGGGAGACTCGGCCATGACGGAGCAAGTTGCGCTATGCGGGTAGAGGGCGTCGTACGTATCGATGTAGGTACAGAGAGCTCTTTTTCTCTTGTGGCTTCTTCCTTCTTGGCTCTTGCTCTCTCTCTCTACCGCTTGTTGCCGTTGTAACCAACATGATCTTTTTTTCGCAAGTGAAGACCTGGATTTGACAACCCTTTTTGCCTATCCATGACGAACTCACTTGAATATTGTATCAAACTCGTTGCAACATGAAGGTAAGCTGCATGTTGACGAAAGGTCGCAGTTTTACCGGTTAGGGGAATGTAGCCATCTGGCGAGCAATAGATACTCGATCCAAGACGTCAAGATGCTGCGGCCTTATGCTGCGCTCGTCGCCATCGCCATCTGCCCACTGACGCGTGCGCAGCTGGGTGTACCGACCGGCAACCTCTGCTCTTCACTGAACAATTGCAATGCTCACGGACGCTGTGACGCATTGACCAAGACCTGCACTTGCTACGAAGGCTTTGGCGCTCCTACAGATATCACGAACTACCGATCACCCGACTGCTCTTTCCGTACTCGGATGCACTTCACTGAACTGCGTTTGATGAGTACCGTATATACTCATGATCTGTTGCTGTTTGCAGGGACATGCCCGGCAGGTCCGTCGTGGGGAGGTATTCCAACCAGTGCGACGACATCGCATGCCAAGACGGAGTGCTCCAGCGCTGGAACGTGCGATCGATCCACTGGCACATGCTTGTGCTACTATGGATACGAAGGATCGGCCTGCCAAAGGAGTACGTATGGTTACAGACAGCTGAAAGTGAATTCTTCTCTATGACACTCTCAATGGAAGACAGGTAGTTGCCCTAATAGCTGCTCCGGCCACGGTCAGTGTATGAGCATGCGCGAGCTGGCGGCGGAACCCAGCGCATTCCCGCTTTCGCCGCCTACGACGTACCAGGGCGATGTGACTGCGACGACGTGGGACCAAGATCGAATTCACGGCTGCTTGTGCGATTCGTCTTGGCCCGTAGGTCTCGGCGACGGCGAGTCGCAGCTCTCGCAGTATTTTGGTGCTGACTGCTCCCGGAGTACGTGGCCAGTGTTGACTTTACAAATAAAGGCTCACTGGTGTTGTCTGAATAGTGCATTGCCCTTCAGGTGACGACCCGATGACTGCAGATCACGAAACGGACTGTGAAGGGGTTGTCGCGGACGGTGGGGGTGGCGCTGGGGATCACGGGAATCTGTGTCATGTAGATTGCTCTAATCGCGGCATTTGCGACTACTCCAGTGGCGAGTGCTCCTGCTTCCCTGGGTTCTACGGCTCCAACTGCGCTAGTCTGTCACCTCTTGGTTAAAAACGTTTTAGTGATCAAACAACTTTTCAACAACAAATTGGCTAAGAGGCAAAAACGCGTTAAAGACCGGTTAAAACAGTTGTCCAATCATTATGGCCTAAATTAACCGTTGAACCGTGGCTTCCTCGCCACTCGACTGGAGACTCCTCATTGCGAAAGTGACGCTGGAGGAAGGACAACTAAACCGGTGATCTGGTGTTTCAAGTTACGTGTATCTGTGCATTTTGCTGTCGGCTTTATCGCTCAACCATACGGCCTTGTTGCACTCTCGGTGGTGACTTGGTCTGAGCTTTGATGCCAAGATTAAGAATGGGGGTCGAGGGATCCCTTCGGATGACCTTGTGAAGAAGGGGTTTTCACGATCCTCTCCATACTGCTACACGCTTATCAATGCATTTTTCAATCTGTAGATGGAGTTGCGTCCTTGTCTTAAGCATGCTTTGGTAGTCAAATACATGTACTAGTAATATCAGGTAGTAGTAGATGAGTAAGCGCTGTGAATGAGATACATTATCCTTGTCATATATTTTGCCGGAGTTTCTTTTTCAATCGCAAAGCTCTGTTGGTCACGCCGCAATTGTTGCGCGCGCAATTTGTACCGTTCGGGCAGAGTACAGTTGGCTCTGATCATGCACCGCGGTGGCCTCGTCGGTGTTTTTCGTTGTGTCTTGTGAGTCACAAGTTGTGACTGGACTCTTGTCACTACTGTATTTCAACGAAATGCTACACTACCATCTCGATGGCGATGGGGGACGCAGGAAACGGCAAGTATTCAGGAAGTCATCTAATCTGGAGCTGCAATATCCCTCATTTCTTTGATTTTGTTGCATTTGCCGTTAGCTATCTCACCGCCATAACTTAGGCACGGTCGGCATGGCGGGAAGCAGCGTATTTCTCGAAAGCCGTGTCCTGGGAAGATTGCCTGTACAATTAAAAAGGAGTCCACAACATTAGCAATTACTACTTCACTTCGATATTCGTTTATCAACGTACCAGTACGAAGCAGCGGCCATGGCCGCACCGGCAGCAACACCGGCACCCACACCCACACGCATGCTCTGCTTCACAATGCCAGGGACCACTCCCACCAGAGCACCGCCCACACCAGCGTTGATCGGGTCTTCCTTCTGGCGAATCGAAGCGGACACGTACTCACCCGTAGAGAAAATGCAGCCGACAGCAGCGAACACGAGCTACATGAGTTAAACACCATACACAACGTCAGCTATAGGCCGCAACCTTAATGAAAAGTAGCACAACAAATACCGAACGCGTGCCCAGGTGCTTGAGCTGGTTCGAGAGCTTAGGAAGCTTGGCGCCTAAAAAAACAGAAGCGCACCAGCGGTCAGTTAGATTACCCGCACTTTGAACACAATGGAGAGAATTACGGCGATGTACCAAGCTTCGGAATGGCCCACACCGACTCGACGGAGCCGATAGCGGCGCCGAAAAAGGCACCCGTGGCCTATAGAGTCAAGAAAAACAACGTTAAAGTTAGAGGCCACCTTTCACATGCGTTAGCTTGAGTAAGGGAGGGGGCGGGGGGCACACACCGTCGTGTACATGATCTTCTCGGTTCCAGCAGGTCCGTCCATTGTCCTTCCTCGTGTGTGGCTTCGTGTGCGGCTCTCCGCAGAGGTAGGCGATAATTGGTCTGCTTATGTCACCGATTGCATTAAGCCACCATCTATCACTACAGCCACAATCTAATTCCGGGGGTCTATACTATTATTGACATCGGATCGTGAGGTAGAAATGTTGGTATTAGTTTGATAGCAAATTACGGAAGCTGTTATCTTTGTGCTTGGGGCAATACGATAGTGTGTGAAGCTCTGCTGATGCATCGTGATTGCTAGTTGAAAACTACTCCAACACCCGTGAGAAGGCCACTGGCCGGCTCCAATTTCTGTTTTATCTCCCAATTTTGGGAGGAATTAACCTATTTCATTCAAGTGCACCGAAGTGTATGCAAAAATATGTTACAACTGTGTGTAAGTTGTTTCCGTGAAAAGGCTTAAAAATAAACTAAATGAAAAAGAAAGTAAATATCAGTCGGGTTGCAGATTACGATATACTTGTATTACTTTGGCCGGTTCCTAACGGGATCACAATCTGATAAAGGTAGGGTACACAACTGGCGAGCAGAACTTTATTCTTAACCAGAATATGAACCGAAAGTTCGTTCGAGATTTCCTCAACAGTAACAGTGATTACTTGTAGAGATGGAGACGACGGAAGAAATTGAAGCGCATACTACCAGCATGTGGACTGCATAGCAGACACCAAACTGGAAGCCTTCTGTTTCTCGTGGGCATCATGCCCCTCGTGCGTAGGCTGCACCAGCTCGACCCGGCTAGCGTGAACTTGGCGGCCGACCTGACGGTTACGACTACTGCGTTCGCTGATGATATAAAGACACTGACAACGCCGTCACTGACCTCCAACTCGATGCCAAGCTTCAAGAGCTGCGCGGAGAAGCGATAACCCTGCTGCACTCGGGTCTTCGGCCTCCTCAAGCTCAACGTTTATACATTTTCCAAGCTGGGGTATGCCTTCCGCCACGTGCGGGTGGGCCAGCCAGCGCTCGAGCGCTGGGAGGCCTGGCTATGGCGCCCACTGCACCACCTCCTGCGCCTCCCCCAAGCCGCGTCGACAGCTTTCTTCTACCACCGGCTCCACCGAGAAACATGATTAGCTGGTCGTCTCGTAGTCGCGACTCATAGTCACTGGCGCGATAGTCAGCTGACTCATGTGCAATGGCGCGCTCTTGTTGCTGGAAGCGCTGAAGCAGCGCGGTTGCGATCAGCGAGAAGGCCACATTCTGTCGCCGATTGAGCGGGAATGCCGACGACACGTCGCTTATGCTAGGATACGGGCGTAGTGGTGGTGGTGGTGGTGGTGCGGCGGCCATGCTGGCAGCATTGCTGCTCGGTCGGCAGTAACCTCCCACAGTCTGACTCCAGCAGACACTGGATGTGCTCTACCACGTTGGCGGGTCGTTTGCTACGTAAGTTGCCGCTTGGGGAAGGGTCAGATTCGTCGGTCACCGAATCCTTGACTCAATCCTGCATTTCTCCCGGTGACAACCCCATGCGTTCATGATTGTCCAGATCAATGGCCGCGCGAACTGTGCGTTCCTCGTTCTCGACTGTTCTTGATGGACGATACTCGATAGTAATGAAGCAGTCGGGAAGATAGACAGCTCCAAGCCTTCGCCAGCAGTAGTAGAATCGTCGTCGTCAGCTAAAACATGGCAGAAGTCATCGATTCTCCCGCCACCGGCAGGCGCTTCGCTGTCGCATAGCATGCTGCCAATCGCGCCATCAACGTTATTGCGGGCTCCAAGGAGCTCGTCACTGTCAACATCATAGCCAACTTCGCTGCAAATGGGTCCCTCCTCCTCCTGTGCGCATTTTGACACCTGGTAGTCGTCGTCAATGCTCGCCATAATTTCGTGAACGAAACTCGTTCGCATGGATTCCCACTGAAAATATGCGTTCATCCATGCGGCCTCGCTCGTCGGATCGCTAACAAGATCTAGGCCACTGCGAAATGGCTTAAACAGGACCAGAGCACACTGAGCGCGTTTGGCGACGAGTTCAGGAAGCGTGTCCGGGACAAACGTACGGCATACGCATACCCGTGATAACTGGAACCGCTTAGATTTGGTGATGACCAATACAATGCGTATTTTAGAGGGGCGACCAGTCAAAAACGACTCGGACGTTGCTGCCGACTCGGATTGCTTGCGACGAAAAAACGTCAAGACGAATTCGTAAAGACACTTGTGGTCTAACGACGCTGGCCGGAACAGATAGTCGTCGAGGAAGGATGCTGTGCGAAACGTGATGTTGGACTCGCCGTCTCGTACTGAATAAGCTCGCGCATAACGTCGTAGAGTGGGAGAGTTGTGCAGGAAGCGCTCACGTACGCACATGACCCACGTAGCAAATAGAGCGCAGCGAGGTGCCCAGCAATTTCGCGTCGATTGGCTAGTGAGAAAACCATCGATGCAACACGCTTGCGCCCAACTATCGAGCGGTCATCTTGCGAAGACTGGCTTTGCTGTTCTCTGAGCTCTCGTCGCTTGAAAGCTGCTAAAGCTACGGCCGTGTCGGAATCGACCAGATTTTACTTTTTCGTCACATATTTCGTGGTATAATAAATTCGCAGCAGCGCCCTCAAACCACCAATGAGCACTTGGACGTCGTGATTCGACTTGAACCCCAGCATCATGCAAGCATTGTATCCATTGGCGTATTCGAATGGTGCCCGTCGAGCAATCGCGACACCCATGCTAGTGCCGGACGTGCTAGCAGCTCGCGTTCGTGGGAACCGATACTGCCCTTGTCTCGGTGCGCGGCTGGCTTTAAAGCAGCTACCAACGTGCGACAACCAATGGAGATTCAACACGAAAACGAGCATGGACGCCACGAACGCGACGGCATTGGGTACCCAGCGCTCATCGTCCACCGAGGGTGGTAGTGTCATGAAGGCTTGAGCTGCTTTGTCGTTGCGGAAGGCGTCGTCTTCTCGTTGCTCGTGGCGGTATGGAACGGCATTGAGCACTCGCAAGTACTCGCCGTAGGTGTCGTTGTCGCTGGCCCTTGAAGCCAGAAACATATCTCGACGAAAGACCGCACCCTTCGCGGCACCGACATTGCCTCGGCAGATGACTTTCTTTTGCACGACCGCGTCAAGTGCTTCAGGCGAGTATGCTTGCATTGGTGGTGGCCAAGTCGATAGCTGATGCGGCAGGAGATCGCGTCGAAGCACATGGCGGCAGCTCATCTTTGTGGTGCATTGAGAGCATTGGGCGCGCAGCGGCTCTGCGCTGGAGCTGCCTTGACGCGCGTTCGGATTCTCGTAAGCCTCAGGCGGAATTGGCGCCACCTGGGAGTCAGTGAGTGAGTGCCCACAAAATGGACTGCTCGACGCTGCCACGTCAAGCGGCAAAGATGTGCTGACGATGCTATCAGCATAGTTGGAAAAGTTGCAGTAGTACTTCTCATCATACTCAGCCGTAGCTCGGCTAAATGCCTCGGTGTTGAGCGGCGCATCTACGAGCCAGACAAGAGAATGAGCGCGCAACGTGCCGCCGCACTGCGTTTCGACCACATCGAAGTAGGCTTTAACGGCGCCAAAAATGCCGGCAAACGCCTGGTCCTTCGTCTTCTTAGGGGGTACGCCGAGTACGTGCTCGATGAATGCATCCATATTGTGCATGAACAGCCGTGCGGACGCTATATCATTGCGCAAGTCTGCGCTGTGGAGTGACGATCGTCTGGGCAGCAGGTCCAGATTAGCGCCGAACAGCGTCTCGACCGACGAGATGCCTGTGTAGTGTGCCAACACGAACGAGTCGGCAACGTTCGGCGTGAGCGTCACAAACAAAGCCGCTTGGCTGTACCTAGCCTGGTTTGCAAATGCGCGACGGCGACACTGTGCTCACTCGGCATCGCTCCCCCAAATCACGCCACTGCTGAGCTCAACGGTTTTCAAGAAGTCACTGGCGTTCGAGTTGTTACAACTGGTCGCTGTCGTACGACCTTGGTGATTTCGTTCCTACTTTTCGAGCGCTGCTATCAACGAGCCTTCTGAGAAGGAGATGTAGACCCCGTTTCTGGCTAGATCGCGTTGACATTTGAGCGCAACCTGCAGGTACATGCGCTGGACAGGCAGGTGATCAAAACCCACCAATGTAAATAGCTTGTCCTCGGCGAATCGTCGCATACTCAACTGGCAGTAGCGGCGGATGCTGGCTTCTAGTGAAACTGGAATCCGCCGCTGCTCGTGTATGTCCCTGCCATACAGAAAGAGGTGCGGAATCTTGCGTGCAAACAGCAAATTGTTTTTGCTGGCAAATTGACTCGAGTGTCGAACCAAAAATTGAGGTTGTGATACGCGCTGCACCGGTAGCTTGGCTACTTGAACAGGAGCAGGTGGTGCGTCTTGCGTATTGACTTCACGATCGGCCGCGATGAACACCACGCTATGCTCAACGACATCGGTCTCTCCGTCAGCACACCTGAGCTCAGCAGTGCTGCCAACTCGGTCGGTCTCGGCAGCGACATCATTGGCTTCAACGTCGGCGTCGACCTCCTCGCAAAACCAAGTGCTCTACCATTGTGTCGGTTAAAAGATTTGAGCAGTCGACGACAACGTCTCCGTACAGTACGTAGTGCTCACAGTAGAAGGTTAGCAAATCCTCGAGCACCCGGCGGCGAATAATGTGCATTTGGCGAACGCGAGCCTGGTGATCCGTAGTGAATGGACCCACCATCACGACTCGATAGCAGCTGCTGTCCTGGCCAGACGTGGGCAACAGCGTGGCGGCTGGCCCTGGCATCGAGTCGAAGGTGAGACAGTGCGAACGGATTGCGCGATGTGTGCCGCCACGCATAACCCGAGTCACCGCGACAATCGAGCCGGCCTGCGTCATAAGACGTTCAGACAGCGTGGCGCTGGCGAGATGAGTCGGCAGCGAGCCGACATAAAATCCGTTCTTGATCGAGAATTTTGGCAACAACCGCTTGGCTAAGCTAGTATTGCACTCTCGACACACTTGAATGTAACCAGCTGGGTGGCCGCCCCGTTTTGACAATATCATTCTACCTAAACAACCGAAGAGCTCTGAGCAGTCGTACTCGGCTGCCAGTTGCGCTGGTAAGCGCTCTTCACCGCTGGACAGCAGTAATTGCACCCTCTGAAGGTGATCGCGATCATCGCCAACTGAAATCATGTTCATCGATTTGCGTAGTTTGCTGCAGTTGCCCACGACGCACGGCGAGTCCTTAAGCCCGGCCGGCGCCAACACCAGTCTCAACCGATGCAAAGCAGCCTCCTGCATGCTGCTAGACACCGGACGGAGCCTCGGAACACCACCGCCTAACCAATTGTTTTTGGTGCAGTTCTTTAACAGCTTGCCGCACTTCATCGCCATCTAGAGACGTACGAACACGTTGCTGCCTCTCACGTTATCGGCCCCGTCTCTCGTCTCTCGCCTCGGGACTCTCGCGTTCTTGATAACGCTGTAGAGCGAGTCTGAGCCTTTCTCGCCGTTCATCAGCACTGAAAACCATGAGTGACGGTGACTAGCACGCGGTACAAGTAGTGGCGGAAGGTGACTACCACTCGAGACGAAGGTGCTGACAGAACTACTGCCTGAACGCTCTTGGCTTGAGAATAAGACACGTGTGGTTAAGCCTCTGTTACTTCAACACCAGCGCCCATGTCCCAGGGTTTTCCATTGAAGTACAAGTATTGGTACGACAAACAACATGCTAAGGGCTAGGCTCAAACACACAACTTGATATGTCTTAAGAATCTTGTCATCATCAAGGCTGCAAGAAACGATCGAGCGTGAGTTGTACAATTCGCTTATTCGTTGGTGTCGGTCTATGCAATTTGCGTTCGGCGTGTTGCTTGTGATTCTGCGCACCAATCGTACCTCGGCACCATCCCGATCCGCACAAGCACTCGAACCCCTGTCGCCTGAAACGCATTAGACGAGCAATAGCTGTACTTTGGTGCAGCAACACACCTCGCCGTTGGTGGAATGAAAATTGTAATTAATGGTGAGCTCTTCATCGGGCGTCACGCATCGAATAGCGAACAAACCACAACGCTCTTTGCCACGAACGCACTATTTTTAACATGGCAGTTGAGGTCGCATGAGTGATTTACGCATGCGACCGCCAATTCGAGTAGCGTCAATGACTGCATCAGTGTTGATCTGCGCCATGTACGAATTCCCTGCGTCGCGGTACAACTACCGACACCAGAGGTAATATGCCCCCAATCGCAAACGCTTTCGATCCAAATATGTCTGAGATCGTAGCTGAGCGTCTTGGCGTCCGAATAACTCAGCAACGTACTCGCCAACGAGACTTCCCTTGACGGCGTCTTCGAGCGCAATGACGCCAACGCCTTTACAACCGCAATCGATCACTGTGGTCGCAAGCATTGCGCCAAGCTGCAGCTGACGGTTGCAGCACCGATTGCCACACGGACAGTTCTCGATAGTACATTCCAACCGCGTCTGTCGTGAACCACCGACGATACGAACTGTCGCGAAGCTCGATCGATAGTACCCGCCATTGTTTGCCGTTGCCAGTGCGTTTTGAATTATCTTCTCCGGGCGAAGGAACCTTAACTAAAGCCAGCACAGTGTATGCATGCTGTGCGAAGCGACCTGAATCTGCTCATACACCTTCGCGTTGAACCTTTCCGAATTGAGTAGCCCTGGTCGCATACGCTAACGTTCTTCACCGTTGCTCGCTGCGGTCGCCTAGTCCATTACAGCAGCAGCCGTACCCAGCTCTTATCTACGCGCCACATAGTTCCTTCAGTTTCACAAAGCTCATCAGTCTCTCCAACAGCAATGCCATCAAAGAAGCAAAGCGGCACGATGACGAGCTACCAGTCGCCACTGGAAAACTCAAGAGCATAACTGACAAGCACCAGCGCGAGGTTATCGAAAATATCGACGGCAAGTATTTATAGGACCCGTTCGAAACGAACCGGTTCCTCTTCGCGGTCTCCCTACTCAAAGTGGACATCGACGACCCGAAGATTCCGCACCCAGGAGACGTTGTGAGATCACGCCCTACAAGCTCAATGTCTATCGTAACTGCTGTCAAGTCGATGCGAAGCTCTACGGGCTCACCAAGATCGACATTCCATAAATATGCAGCACATCGCGCCAAGTACGTCGACATATCTTTTTTCTCATGCACACAAGTGTCGTCCAACTCGCGCTCAACCAGTCAATCACTCGGTGACTCAAGCATTTCAGCTCGCCAGCCGATCAGTCAGCCAATCAATCTATTCTCCGCTGTTTTCTATTTCAAGCACCCGTGCGCTGTCCAACACTAAAAATCACTCAGCCACGTTTTTGAACTACGCACTCTAGGCTTCAGCCTGGTACCCAATTTTTACAAACCACGTTATTTTGTGATTAATTATGCATTGCCTTGTCAGGCTTTATAACCGGTTTAGGTTAATTTAGAAAAACAGAAATAAAATCAAAGTAAATTTGAATCGTAAGCATTTACGTTAAAAAATGCCGTGGACATACCATGGAGGTCTTAAATGCGGAGAAATGAAAGGAGCATTAAATCATGAAAAAACGGCTTTTTCGAGTGACTAAAGTCGCTCAGCGCTTGAAGACGACAATGCGTCCGTAGGGTTGGCATAGTAGAACTCATATACTCGATTACAGACAATGACGGTGAACCCCCCC